>JABTTQ020001353.1:0-50000 GCA_016081115.2 Rehmannia glutinosa
TAATTAAGATTTTCTATGTTTTATTACAAAAAACAAAAAAGTATTTGGTAAATATATATAACTTTTCTTTATATTGAATATATATATATATATATATATATATATGACTAATTTATTACATTTAATTTATTTTATTTTGTTCTTGTTATTTTTTTACATTTGTACTTTTGTATTTATCTTTTATATGTGTACATATATATGCGCATGTAAATGGGTCAACCAGTTCTTTTAGAACAATTGAATCGATGACCCAATGATCCGGTTATTAATCAGTTCGATGATCGGTCTAGGTTTATAAACATTGCCCTCATATGAATGAAAGGTTGATGGAGGAAGACCAACATAGTAGCCGGATAATTGCAAAAAACTACAATCGCTTTCGACTTTAGTCTAAGAATGCCGCAATTCACACCACCAAAATTGATACACACTTCTTTTCTTATAATTTCAAAAATATCATTAATTTAAATTAATATAGTACTCTTATTCCATTTTCAACCCTACACCCACCACATTCCCTTTTCTTGAACAAATCCATTTTTTTTTTACTTGTAAACCTTAGATTTTTCAACACCATATTATTGCAAATAAGGACAATAAAAAAATCATTTTGATGAATAATATAAGTAATTACAACTTAAAACTTATCCCTAGAAGTAACCCAAGCTCGAACCAAGCTTCCATACTTATCACACAAATGCCCTCTAAATAAAACAAAGATCGATCTTTGTAAAGAACTAAGACTTCATTGTGCAAATATTATGAGAAAATAATTGAAATAAATTAGAATGTAAATGTGACTATATATACAAACTAGAATGTGATTATGACTAATATATAAAAATTAATTTTCTCCTTCATACAATGTTTTGAAACCCGGACCAAATCGGTCGTCGGTTCGACCCGGTTTAATCGAGAACCGATCATATGTCTAGTCGATTTTATTAAAATTGGGTGGCTAAGAAAGCGTTGCCACCGGGTCAAACCCGACAAAAAACTTGAAAACCGGTGATCCGATTAACACGGTCTATTTTTTAATTAAAATTTTCTATGTTTTTTTACAAAAACGAAAAAGTATTTGGTAAATTTTTATATATATTTGGCTAATTTATTAAATTTATTTTATTTTTGTTTGTTCTTGTTACTTTTTTACATTTGTACTTGTATTTATTTTTTTGTATGTGTTTGTATATGGTTCAATCAGTTCTTTTAGAATGGTTGAATCAAGAACCCAATTATCATTATTAACCCGGTTCGATGACCGGTTTGAGTTTAAAAACATTGCCTTCATATGAATGAAAGGTAGAGGGAGGAAGATCAACATAGTAGTTTGGGATAATTGCAAAAACAACAACTGGGCTTCTGAGCTCTAGTCTAAGGGTGCCATAATTCACACCACCAAAATTGATACACGCTCACTTTCCAATAATTTCAAAAATGTCATTAATTTAAAAACAGGATAATACTCTTTTTCCATTTTCAAACCTTACACCCACCATATTCTTTTTTCTTGAACAAATCCAAATTTTTTTCTCAGTATACCTTAGATCTTTCAACATTCACATTGTTGCAAATAGGGACAACAAAATAATCATTTTGACGAATAGTATAAGTTTTTACAACTAAAAATTTGTTATTTCTACATTTTTACTCGTGATTGTGAGTTTCAAATTGTCAATGAATAACAATAGTGCTATATCGTGGCACGGTCACATTGCAATATTGGTTGTGCCATCGTCTTTATGTGACACGATGACACATTTGTCTTAATTGCAACCTAGTTACGCCATCGTATTAAGAGAAGCAATGACACCATCATAATTGTGGCCTTAGTCGTGCCATTTGTGGCGAGGATGGTATGATCAAAATAACTTGATCATGCCTTGTGATACGATCGAGTATACCATTGTGTCATCCATTCACTTTTTCTCCAAACTTTGCGAGAATGAGATAAAATTTAACTCCGTAATTTAAACCAGACTCAATTTTACCCAATCTTATCTAACTTATTACGCGAACTAATACAACTATAAGTGTAAAATTAAAGTAAAATATTAAATTCAAAATTAAATAAAAATATTTATCTCTTCCTCCATTGTCGAAACTTCTTCCGTGGTTGCCGCTCCATGTGGGTGTATGATTTTGTGATGTATTTGGGGCAAAACAATGTAAGGGAAAAATAGAAAATTTTAGGGAGGGGGTGTATTTAGTAGATGAATTATGTTTTAAAAAGTGGATGGAGATGTATATAGAATGTGTATGTGTTTATTAATTTTGGGAGTGTGATTAGCGTCACCCTTACTCTAATTATAAAAAAAAATCCAGTTATCTTTCAAAACTACAAATACATCATTAATATTTTTTTTATTTTAAAATTGCACCTTCAAGAAGGGTATTTATTATGTAATTACAAACCTCTTGTGGTGTGCTTATAACCCCTTAAGTGGGTATTATAATTTTAAAAGATAATTATAGTTTTTTCTTTAATTAGACTAAATATCATGGATAGTTTTATAACTCTCTTACGATTATATTGGTTGTAACAATAATCTTCATTGTTAAAATGTTCAATTAAGTCATAGGTACAATGTATCAATCGAAATTTTTATCTCAGCACTCAAATTCTTCTATCAAGAGTGTTTTTTTAGGTAAACAAGAATTATAATATTAAAGATGTTGGAAATTATCCAACAGTGATTGACAAGGAGTTGTTGGGAGATGGTCCAGAATATAGAAATCAACGGACATAATCTTAGCATAAAAAGCGAGAAAATGCGCAACAAAGTTTTTATGTCATCAAATCCAGGAAATTTTTGCAATGGAGACTTGGGCCCTGAAGACGTGGATGTGCTATGTTAGCACAAGAAGAGGGAAATAGAGCTTCCTGTTAGCAGCAAGAATAATTGCTGTCGCATCTCTGAAAATTTCGACAAGACTGAGACTAAGTTGATGAGCTTTGAGTTAATGAATTCATATTAACATAATATCAACTTGAAGGAGAATATTAATCAATCAAATATATCACACATACACTAACAACACATACATTTTGGTGGTGGTGATAATGAATTAAGATTTCCTGTTGCATTTTTGGTATATATTCCAATCATATTCCTTTATATCGGATAATTGATTACGTATACATGATGATGTCGACGTGATCAGATTGTATATGTGTCATTCACCCAATATATGAAATAGGGAGTGGAATAGGAAGCGTGAAATATGAGATCATCCCAAAGTAATAATGCAGGTGCATTGGTCAAAATGAAGTTTAGCCAAAGGAATTTTTTTTTCTTAAAATAAGTAAATAAAGAGTTATTATTTTTATTATTTTAGTGGGGTAAAACTTTAAAATTTAATAGTTTTAGATTTCAGAATTTATGAGTTCTTAAAGATGGGTTAATTACACCTTTGCTCTCAAAACTATATAGCTTTTTATATTTTGTCCACCGGACCACCACACATTTTGAATATACATTCTGCTCCCTAAATGATATGGCTTGTTGCACCTTGGCCCCTAAACCAACCAAAATTG
This sequence comes from Rehmannia glutinosa, assembly GCA_016081115.2. Taxonomy (NCBI): domain Eukaryota; kingdom Viridiplantae; phylum Streptophyta; class Magnoliopsida; order Lamiales; family Orobanchaceae; genus Rehmannia; species Rehmannia glutinosa. The sequence goes on from JABTTQ020001353.1 coordinate 3,539, forward strand.
ACATGTGTTAATTTATGATAGGCGAACTCAGCTCCCAGAGGACCCAGATAGTTTAGCAAAATTAGTAGGCAAAGTGCAAATTTTGAGTAATTTGGAGAGCAAAATGCAATTATCCCTTAAAATAGTTCAAAGTTGAGGGACGGCAGCGCCGATAATTAGCTGCCTTGGCTCGGTCCCTGCTTCCGCCTGACTTTCTTAATTTGGGTTTTCATTTTGACTTGAGTTGCGTGTATGGCACACCCTGAAAAGCACAATTTACAAGACATGTAAAAATGAAAATATGAGCGTATACACAATTCTTAAGTTATTTGAAGATTTTAATATATTTAATTATGTTTCTTTTCATAATGAAGTATCTTCAGTTAACATTTTACAAGTTACAGGATCTTGTATTATCATTTAAATATTTAAGAATATATTTCTGAATTTGAAACTTGGTATCTTTCAAACTATAAGAATTTATAAGATGCTTTAAGTAAATTTCACTAGATATCTTCGATGTCAAAGCAAATGTCAGGGTATATCTATTAGCAAATAGAGTAAAGTCGAATATAATACTATCTAAATTATTTTACTTTTTATCTTATTTCAAAAATTGATTTGATTTGCTTATTGATCTAATCGAGCTTTAGTCGAGATAAACACGAACCAAGTTCGATTAACTTGATCAAGTCGAGAGCTAGCAGAGTTTTACATGTTATCAAATGAAAAAAAATATATGCAAGTTTGGCTTATTAGCGAATAAACTTAATTTGGTTTTTATTGTAGATTAAAAGTCTCTAATTTGGTTCTTGGTAATATTCCATAGAAAATAGTTTAGGGTGGTAGCATATTATTAGAGTAATCGTTGTAACTAACTAAGAGTTAGTTAAGGGCAATTTTGCAAATAACCGTTTTTTCGTTTGAATTCATAACTAACCCTCGTATATAAACAACAAAGACTATGATCAATAAAGATGTTGCAGGTTCATTTCTCATTTCTATCTTTTATGATAAATAATTCCGATATTTAGCATGGTATCGAGCTTTTTGATCCGGTGGCCGATAATTTGCTCGGTGGTGTTTTAGGCTATGGAGTCTTCGTCTACTCTTGTTCTTCCTACATTTCATGCGATTCCTATTCGATTGGATCGCAACAATTATTCATCTTTCGAGAATTGATTAGCAGCGAATCAAAGCGCATGGATTCGAAGAATTTTTGTCCTAAGACCGCATCGCACCATCTCCATTCCTTGCAAAGAACATCTTCATCTCAGACATCTCGCATCTAGCTCTATCCCGAATCCAAACTTATTCACTCACGGATCCGTAGAGATCGCCTTCTTTTAGCCGGATTCTTTCCTCAATTTTCAATCAATGATGGGGTATGTTAGTCGGTGTTCTAATTCTGTTTGAACTATGGGTGCATTTCTCGAAACTTCTTTTCGATCTCACTCTCGTGCTCGTGTTCAACATCTTCGAGCTCAATTACATGCTTCGGAAAGGAGATTTGTGCATTGTGATTATATTCTCAAAATGCAAGGAATTGCAGAGATCAAATTCATCTTTGCGAAGGTCAAGTAATCTCTGATGATGATCTCATTATTCATATATTAAATGGTCTTGGTGCTGATTTTGAATCTATAGTAGTGAATCTGAGTGCTCGTACTGAACCTCTTACCTTACAAGATGTGCAATATGCTCTTCAGACGCATGAAATGAGAATTCAGCATATGTCTCAATCCACACTTCATGACTCTATGACTATGGCTGCTCTACCTAATGCCAATATTCTTTTGCAAAAGAAGCCTTTCTTTTCTGAGAATTTTGGTAATCGTGGTGGTACAACACAGGGATCTCGTGGTGGTTTTTCTAGAGGTAGAGGCAGGGGTCGTTTTCCTCGTAATAGACCTTCATGCCAGATTTGTGGCAAAAACAACCACATCGCCTCTAAATGTTTCAAAAGATTTGATGTTAATTTTGTTGGTATTGATTTGTCTTCTGCTCAAGCTCACATTGCATCTATTCCTACTGATACACACAAGTCTACTCCAGGCTATGATACTACTCATGCAAATTTTCAGTCTCATTTTACTCAGGCTGCAGGCAACACAAATTTTTCTAGAAACTCTGTTGATGCTGATGCTAACTGGTATGTGGACAGTGGAGCCACAACTCATGTGACTGCAGATTTGAATAACCTCAGCATCCATTCTCCTTACACTGGGAATGATAAACTCACCATAGGTAATGGTTCCTCTCTTAAAATCTCTCATATTGGCTCTGCTATTCTTCCTTCCTCTATTTCTTCTAAGCCTTTCTTTCTCAAAAATATGTTATATGTGCCTGAAATTTCCAAAAATCTCATGTCCATTTCTCAATTCACTCGAGACAATCATGTTTTTATTGAATTTCACAATGACTGTTGTTTTGTCAAGGACAAAATGACACATCAGGTCCTGCTGAGAGGTTCACTTAAGGATGGATTATATTGCCTTGATCTCCTCAATTCTGGATCCACTTCTCAGTCCAAAGCTCTGCAGACTAGCTCTGCCTTTCTCACCTTCAATAATGATGTAAATATTTGGCATAAACGTTTAGGCCATTGCTCTTCCTCTCTGTTGTTTCCAATGTACTCAAACACTTAAAAGTTCTTTGTGAACTTGTCTTCTTTAAAATTTTGTGATGCTTGCAAGATTGGGAAATTACATGCTAATCCTTTTCCTTTGTCACACTCTCACACCTCGCTTGCCCTTCCAATTGATTTACTCGATGTATGGGGTCCAGCATACATTCCTACATTCATGGCTTTAAATATTATATTCATTTTCTTGATGATTTTACTAACTATACTTGGATTTATCCCCTACAAACTAAAGGAGGCTCTGTTTTCGCTTCTTAAGCAATTTGTTGCTCTAGTTAATACTCATTTTAAATCCAAGATTCAATCCTTTCAATGTGATTGGGGTGGTGAATTTAGACCTATTTCTACATTTTTACAATCTTTGGGTGTTCAAATTAGACATCCATGTCCATACACTCATCAACAAAATGGCAAACTGAAAGAAAGCACCAACATATTGTTGATATGGGTCTCACTCTCCTAGCTAACTCAGGTCTTCCCTATAAATTCTGGTGGGATTCATTTGTTTCTCTGTCTTCACCATTAACGGACTACCTACTCCCACATTACAAAACATTTCACCTTTCCAAAAACTTTTTGGATCTCGCACTGATTACACCTTTCTTAGAGTCTTTGGGTGTGCTTGCTTCCCATATCTCCGTCCTTACAACAATCATAAGCTGCAATTTAGATCAAGCAAGTGTGTTTTCATTGGGTATAGTCCTTTTCACAAGGGGTACAGATGTCTCAGTCCTTCTGGGAGAATATACATTGCAAGTTAATCGTAAGCTTCAATGAGAATGAGTTCCCCTACTCATCCTTATTTGATCTCGATCCCGATTCTACTCCCGCTTCCTTATCTTCATTATCTTCATTACCTTCTCTCCCTCTTCATCCTTCTACTCCTCCATCTTCATCATCATTAGTGAATTCTTCCTCTAATTCTTCACTCAAACCTACTAATCCTCCTGCCCAACCTTCATCTGCCTCCCCCTCGGTCTCTTGGCGGCTCAAGTCCTTCTCTTCCCGGCTTCATCACCTATTTCTAATCCATCCCTCCATCCTATGATCACTAGATCCAAACGTGGCATTTTTAAACCAAAAACCTTTTGCTACTATACTCAACACCTCGAACCATCTCTTTTGTTATGGAGGCTTTATCACATCCTAAGTGGAAAGAGGCCATGGATCTTTGAATATTCACTCTCATAAAGAACCATACTTGGGATTTAGTTCATTTTTCCCCGACATGAAGGTTGTTGATCATAAATGGGTGTTTAGAGTCAAATATCATCCCAATGGTGATGTGGACAGATTTAAGGCACGATTAGTGGCTAAAGGTTTTCAACAGCTCCCAGGCATTGATTACTTTGACACCTTTAGCCCTGTGGTGAAGCCTATTACTATCAGACTGGTTCTTTCACTTGCAGTCACTAGGGGATGGAATATTCAGCATATTGACATTAATAATGCTTTTCTCTATGGTGATTTGAAGGAGGTTGTCTATATGTCTCAGCCCTCAGGCTATGAAGATGTTTCTAAGCCTCATCATGTCTGTAAATTAGTCAAGGCAATCTATGGTCTCAAGTAGGCGCCAAAATCTTGGAATGATAAGCTAAAATTCCATTTGTTCTCACTGGGGTTTAAAGTTTCCATTTCTGATGGCTGTCTATTTTATCAGCAGCAGGGTACCTCTCTTATTTTGGCTCTCATCTATGTTGATGACATTCTTATTACCGGGGACAGTCCTACTCTTGTTCAGCAGGTTATCACAAATTTGCAGAAGGTTTTCTCTCTTAAGCATCTTGGGCAGGTCAAGTATTTCTTGGGTCTGGAAGTTCATTCGGTGTCTAATGGTTTACTTCTCAACCAGCATAAATACATTCTTGATCTTCTCAAAAAGACAAATATGGCTTCTTGCAATCCGTGTGTCACACCTCATTGTGTCAGTCAAAAACTTTTTCTGAAAGATAGCTCCTCATTTTCCAATGCCACTCTCTATCGCAGCACTATTGGGGCCTTACAAGACTGACTCTCACAAGTAGGACATATCCTATATAGTTAATAAATTGAGTCAATTCTTGCATGATCCCACCATTTTTCATTGGGCTGCTTGCAAGAGGGTGTTACGGTATCTCAAAGGCACGTCTCATCATGGTCTCCTATTTTCTCCTTCTCCTAGACTCTGTCTTCAAAGTTTCTCGGATGCGGATTGGGCAAGCTCTATTGATGACAGACGCTCAACAAGTGGTTATTGTGTTTTCCTTGGTCCAAACCTTATTGCCTGGAGTTCGAAGAAACAAAATGTCGTTGCCCGCAGCAGTACAGAGGCGGAATATAGGTCTCTCGCCACAGCTACTACTGATCTTATTTGGATCAAATCACTCTTCCACGAGAACTTGGTATCTCTCTTGATCAACGATCCATTCTTTGGTGCGACAACATCAGCGCAATTTCTTTGGCATCAAATCCGGTCTTTCATGCCCGTACCAAGCATATCGAGGTCGATGTTCATTACATCAGGGAAAAAGTGCAGAGTAAAGAGATAGATATTCGGTATCTTCCTTCAGAGGATCAATTGGCTGATGTTCTTACGAAGCCCCTTCCTTCGATTCGGTTCCAGAATTTATGTTCGAAGTTTTCTTTACAAACTCCCCTGGCCGTTTGAGGGGAGTGTATTAGAAATCTTGTTGTAACTAACTAAGAGTTAGTTAAGGGCAATTTGCAAATAACCGTTTTTCTGTTTGAATTCATAACTAACCCTCTGTATATAAACAACAACACTATGATCAATAAAGATGTTCTGGTTCATTTCTCATTTCTATCTTTTATGATAAATAATTCTGATATTTAGCACATATATATAATCTTTGTTATTAATATATTAGAAAGTAGATCGTGTTCAAAGACTTGACACATCGCACCACGTGTTTTTGTTTGATAGCGTCGACGGCGATTTATCATAATTATCCACATTCATATGCTCTACTTGTTAAGTGTATCGCATTAATCTTTAACCAATTGACATGCTTTTAGGTCTAATTTGGTCATTTTTTAGGACAGGCAACATGATTGAGGTTGAATATGGAGTTGTTGTAACTTTTACATTGTTTATATTATTAGAGAGTACGTAAAAAGAATAGTTTGTCTAAGACTTGGGGCTGCCATAAGTGAATCAATTACTTTTAGGGATAGTTACAAACTACCCATTGAGGTTTAGTTTAATTAAAAAAAGAGATGTTTTATAAAAGCCCCTCTTAAGTTTGATTATAACTTAAATTTAAGGGAATAACTATAATATTTATATAAATATCAAAGTTTTTTGGATAAGATTTTGCTTATGAGGGGAAAATGTAAAACGAAATCTGTTAGGAAAATATGTGTATGGTTTCTGTTTAAGAAATAACAAAGGTTTTAGTGTTTAGGCTTAAGTCGATGCCTGAATTTGATTCGATCTCCGCAAGACGAAATACGCCCCATATACCGAGTGCTTACGGTTCGGCGCTCGTCTCTAAGATACAACGACTTTTCTGTTCGGTTAGCAGCACTAGCAAAACCGGAACTACAAATGAACATCAAGAGTTTCGACTTTCAAGCATCTCCAACCCATAACACCAAATTTGGTGTGAAAATCACACCAAATTTGGTGTTTTGGTGTAATTTTGCAAAACCCATCTCCAACCCACTACACTAAATCTTACACCAAATGAATATTTTAATATTTTCTTTCATTTTGAATAGCAAATTTATTTGTTTATGCAATTATTTCTTTTGCTTATATTTTATTATTTTTAATGTAACTAAATAAAAACTTATATTTAACTAATATTACATTAATTATTTATATTGCAAAATAAATATTACAACTAATATCACAATAAATAAAAATACTAAATTACACACTAGACAATAAAAAACGACAAACCTAAAACAAATATTTAAAGACAAAAAAAAAGATTAATACATTACTAATTCTCGAAATTAGTATATTCATCCCACACATGATCGATTAATGCATCACGGAGTGCAAAGTGAGCATTTTTGTCCTTGATTAGTTTATAATAATTTATTGGTAAATATTAACTATTGTTCATCTAAAATAATAATTATATACAAAATTTAAATAACTAAAATCATGTTACAAATGAATTACATATCAAATATAGGATACAATAGGAATTAAAAGTTTGAAGTAGAAGAAATTGGAGGGCAAAGAGGGGATATTTGTATTACACCAAATTTGGTGTAAAGAAATAGTGTTACACCAAATATGGTGTAACACTATTCATTACACCAAATTTGGTGTGATGTTTAGAGTTGGGTTGGAGGGTGTTTTTAGATATTTGGTGTTTTGGTGTGGGTTTTAGAGTTGGGTTGGAGATGGTCTAAGAAGGAAGAGAAATGTCAATATGGTCGTATGCAAAATGACAGTTAATTATCCGAAGATTTTCGTATTTTCGTATGGTTTTTCATTTGGGGTCGATTATTATAGGCCTCGGGTGCCTCGTATGGAAAGATCACGTCTTTTGGCTCGAAAAGACACATTTTCAGACCGACAGACGATATGTTCATCGACCACGACTGGCGCCACGACCGTGCGTGGATGCACAAAGGTTCGGCTTTGACACACGGCACGACCGACGTCAAATGCGAACAGACCGACCAACACATGACCCGACAAGACGGGCGTATGCGTGCGTCATGAGTCGAACACTCCTAAGTTGAAGATCGTTTGATTACTTACAAAAATTAATTAAATATTTATTTTTAAAAGGTTTTTGGTCCAAAAAGAATAAGGGCCTTGAAGCCCAAGCCCAAGCCCAATCCATGCCCACGGCCCGCGACCCGGGCCGGCCGGCGGCGGTGCACGTGTGCTTGAACCATACCCATAAGCATGTAGGTCCTCACCCCTTTAAAAACTTGGGTGCCCCCAAAGGCCCAAACCCATAAGTTCAACTTGAGATTTATTAAGTGTGCAAATTTTGCCTCCTTTTCCTATGTGAGATGGAGCATTTCTTCTTTCCCACATTTTCCATACCATTTATTTGTATTAAGTGGCTAACTTCTAGCATTAATTTCTCATTCACCCGGAATTGATTTTGAGAAATTCCAAATGCTATTCTCATCTACTCTCTTAGTAAAATTTTTACAAATAATTTAATTCTATTTTTCACTAATGAAAACCACTTAACTATTTGGTCAAAATTGGGTCAACACCCATTTCTTAAAGACCAAATTCTAACAATCCCCCACATGAATGAAATTAATGCATGCGTGTATGCCGATTCACTTGAAAGTCTCGGCGAATCGTTATTGCATCGAGGATAGGTAGCTTGTGGCTTTGAACATTCCTTAGTAAAATACTATCGGATTTTACTATTTGCTTAGTGACACAAAGTCTTGAACTACTCGGCCGTTTGTGTAAACCGAGACAACAATACTTACACAATAACAACTCTAACACTTGTTGTTCTCACGTTGTGTCCATTTCGCCCCTGGACCATATCTTAGATTCATAAGTGTTTCTTTGAGCGGCCATTACTTCACTCAACATATAGGTGATCTCCTATTGAAGAGTATCTGCCATACTCCACCTTTCGATATAGGAATCATTAAAAGCCTTTAAACTTAACCTCACCACATTCAACAGGTTTTCATTCACTTGGATGTATCGAGAATGAGCTAATACATTTTCCAAGTGTTGTTGAACATTCATAACTTAGTTGTCCCGTTGAGCCAAGGTCTTGGGATCTCTAATTCACGAGGTTGGAGTTACCGCTATGAACATTCTTTAAGTTGTGGATTTTAAACCCATTCCCCTTAACAATTTATACAATTGATCTCGATTTATGCCTTTGGTAAGCGGATCGCAAGGTTTTCCTTTGACTTCACGTAGTCAACCGAAATAACCCCTTTCGAAATCAACTATTTATTGGTATTATGTCTACGTCAAAATGTCTAGACTTACCTCTTTTCTTTCCAAGAAAAGACACCTTTTATAAATACAATATTTGTTGATTTAATAATCGTATCATCACTTATATCATAAATCTTGAATTTATTTCATTGGGTCTTCTACTTTTTCCAAAGCACCCCACATTCCAAGGAAACTCCTTTATGTGGTTTGCTAAAAAAGTAAAGCTCCCTTCAACTTTTGATATCTTGTTTAACACAAAATCATCGAACTTTCATGGCTCTCGGCCATTTTTATTTTATTTTGTTAGAACTTTGTCCCAACAATCCGATTAGAATCTCGTTCTAATAGATTCAGGACTTAGTTCCAACAACTACATTAACACCCTTTTACAAGGTGTCTAACCTTTGGTGTTATCACATTTTTAGTAAGACTTGGGACTTAACTTGTTATGGTGTCCGCCTTTAGTGTTACAATACTTTTAAGAAGACTTCATGCAAATGTAGTTTCGGTGTTTACAATACTTTTGGCAATACCTTCATTACATTTAAAAATACAATGAAACTCCTTTCAACATTCCACAAAGTATGGTCATACCCCCACATTTGCCGATTTCCATTCGAAATCTCGGTTGTCTTCCTCAATCCGAAGTCGGACTATCAAATCCTCAAGCCCCATTTCTTTCCGCTTGTGCTTGAGGTAGTTCTTAAAATCTCTCCACGAAAGCAACAATTTTTCGATAATCGTGACCACTTGAGCGACTCACTCGAGTCATCCCTTGAGACACTAAGTCATGAAGTATGATGATCGAATTTCTTGCACTGGCTAATCACCGTCTTGGTGTCAACCATCTTATAATCGAGAAATTTACCGACTACAAATTTCTTTTGGCCGACATCTTACATTTTATATTTCTTTCCAAAGAGTCCCACAACTCTTTGACGCGTTTTGAACGAACTATAGACATTATAGAGGGTGTCGTCAGCCCATTCAAAATATAATTTCGACACAGGAAATCACTGTTATGCCAAGCATCCACGGCGATTCTCCGTTCATTGTCGATTCTTCATCATCAACGGCAGGGTTCTCCTTCACGAAATGAGACAGGACCGAGGTTGTCACATAGAGCATCATCTTCTGTTGCCTTCTCTTGAAGTCAACAGGAGGATTTCGTCGGTTTTTCGCCACAAACACGAGCAAATGCGACCATCGGAGTGAGCGATCCTGAAGCCATCGTCTTGAACAAAAAACAAATAATTTGTCGTCTTGCAATTGTTAGGAAAATATGTGTATGGTTTTGTTTAGGAAATGGCAAAGGTTTTAGTGTTTAGGCTTAAGTCGAGGCTGAAGTTGATTCGATCTCCGCAAGATAAAATACGCCCGTATCCGAGTGCTTACGGCCCGACGCTCGTCTCTAAGATACAACGACTTTTGCTCCATTAGGTTAAGACTAGCAAAGGAACTACATGGAACAACAAGAGTTTCGACTTCCAAGCTAAGAAGGAAGGGAAATGTCAATATGCTCGTATGCGAGAATGTCGGGTTAATTATCCGAAGATTTTTGTATTGTTTTTCACCTGTAGAAGGGTCGATTATTATAGGCCCAGGTGCGCCGTATGGAAAGATCACGTCTTTTGGCTCGAAATCACCGATCACAGGACTTTTCCTAGCACGAGACACATTTTTGCATCGACAGACGCATTTGTTCATCGACGCCGCGACCTGGCGCGGCGCGGTCGTGCGTGGATGCGCAAATATTCGGCTTTGACGCGCCGTCTTGTGAGTGCGAACACTCAGGTTGAAGATCGTTTGATTAATTACAAAAATTAATTAAAAATTTATTTTTAAAAGGTTTTGGTGCAAAAAGAATAAGGGCCTTGAAGCCCAGCCCATGGCCCGGCCGACAGCCAGTCGGCCCGGCGGCAAGACGCTCAGCGTCTTTAACCAAACCCACAAGCATGTAGGTCCTCACCCTTTAAAAACTTGGGTGTCCCAAGAGGGCCCAACCCATAAGTCCAACTTAGGATTTATTAAGTGTGCAAATTTTGCCTCTTTTTTCCTATGTGGGATAGAAAGATTTCTCCTTCCCCACATTTTCCATTTTCTATACCATTTATTTGTATTAAGTGGCTAACTTACAAAGCATTAATTTCTCATTCACAGAAATTGGTTTAGAGAAATTCCAAATGCTATTCTCATCTACTCTCTTAGTAGTATTTTTACAAATAATTTAATTCCATTTTTCACTATTGGAAACCACTTAATTATTTGGTCAAAATTAGGTCAACACCCATTTCTCAAAGACCAAATTCCAACAAAATCAAACCTCAAGTAGTTTTTGCAATATTCAAAAATTTATGTTTTTTTTTTTTTTGATGTAATTAGCCCGAACTCTAGAGAGTTTTTGTAGTCATCCCTTATTATAAATGAGGTTTCAGTACCAATGGTATCTCAAATTCTTAATTAGATTGTAATGATCGAACATAATAATCATATATAGACTTTTATATTGAGTGAGTATTCTTATTATTTTTAGTAAAATATGATAGGTTGATCTAAAAGCCTATTCCAATTTCGGAATATTTTCCCTCAAAAAAAAAAAAATTCGGAATATGTGATTTCACGATTCATTGTATCACGTGCAAATACAGTTCTCTAGGGCTGCGGAATCATTTCAACAAACCTACAAAACATTTGTTAAATAGTCTAGTTTAGATTTATCCCCACTTTGAATTTTTATTTTTTGTCTAAGATAATGTGGTGTACAAACAAAAGTGGGGGAAATTGTTTTACAACGTTGACCATTATTTTAATGTAAGCGGCCACAAGTTGCAGGATATTCTGGTTCCTCAATATAAATATCCCTACGAGAAATTTATTTCTCTACAATCAATCTTAAAACTTTTCAGACATAACATTTTAATTTGAGAAAAAATATGGCAATTTCAGCTGATGGTGGAGACAAATACAGATCCTACTTGACTCCAGAGGATCTCAATACCACACAATGGATTGCTGGTCCTCCTAATTACGACGTCGTTAATAAGCTCTTTGAAGAAGGGAGAACCAAAGTAGGCGCAACCTCTTTTTTTTTTTTTTTTTTTTGGGGGATAATTGAAAAAAATCCGTGAGGATTTTGAAAATGACAACAAAACTCTTTGGCATTTGATTTTGTCTTAAATTTAAAGGATAATTATATTTCTATAAAATTAAGTTAAGGGGTATGTTTTTCTCATGACGGGAAAATATAAGACTGGACCATCCCTTAAGGATGTTTTTGTAATTCTGAATTTTTTGGGTCTTTTTGTAATCCGCCTGGACCTCAGGTTTGTAGATAGTAACTAATTAATGTTGGTTGTGTTGCAGATATGGCCTGCTGGATCATTAGAAGAGTATGTGCAAAATCTTGTGAAGACATGGGAAATGGAATTGGTCCACAAAGCCAATCCAAATGATTACAAAACACTTGAAGCTGAAAACTTTGTCCTCGGAATCAATGGTTTGTTTTTCTTAAATTACAAGATGTTACTTATGTGGATTAATAACAAATGTGTCATTTTATTAAAAACCCTTTTAGGTTCTGGCTAATTACAAAAAGACCCAGATATTTTTGGAAATAACAAAAACATCCTTGAGATTTGATTTATAATGACATTATACAAACTTTTGGGTTTTTTTGTAATTTAAAAATATTTCTAGTTTTTTTTTTTTTTTTTGTAATTAGCCCAAACTTGAGGGTATTTTTGTAGTTATCTCTTAAATATGTTACTTTGATTAGGGGTGTCAATTTGGGTTGGGTCGGGTTCGTGGGTCCAGGGTTGGTAGGTTCGCGTGTCGAAGCTTGGTGACCCGGACGGCTGTTTAATTATTCGTGTCGAGAATATTGAACCCTAAGGACCGACTGCTTATTTCGAGTAACTTGGACCGACCCGCTTTACCAGTTTAATAAAATTATTTTAATATACATTTAATAGTTTTAATGAATAAATTTATTTTTTCAAAATCAATCACTATCATACACTATTCGATCAATCGATAAACAATATTGATTCACAACATACAAAAAGAAATAACATAATTACATAAATAACATAACATACTAATCATATTTTGAGGACATTATTCAAAAAAACATGCATAATAACAACAAAACATAATTAAGAAATTTTTATCATTTGAGTTTTAAAGATATATCTGTTTTTTCTTACAATTAGTTATTTATTTTTTAAATTCACAAGCGGGTTAGGCGGGTTAAGCGGGTCATAGTAGGTTGACCTGGATTTTGGCTGTTTAATTGTGAGTTAGTCGGGTCCGACCCAATTTCGACCCGGACCCACGAAGCACGGACCCATACCCATTAATTTCGTGTTAGGTCAGTATCGGGTTTTGCGTGTCGGGTCCCTAAATTGACACCCTAACTTTGATGTTAGATGCTACAATTGAGTGTATGTTCACTAATGTAGCATCGACAATATCCCACACTTCACTAACACATGAATGGATCACTAATTTTTTTTTATAAGAAACGCAAAATAAATACAATTGTAAACTACATTCACACACTTGAAAAAAAAAAGGAAATCAACTAAGGAGCCCGTGCCCCTAGTAGGAGCCATAGCTCGTCTCTCATTACACGTGTTTCGATACTGACACAAACCATGTGACTGTAAATTGATATTATGTTTATTGTAAAAATGTAGGGAAAAAATATTTTTCATTGAAGCAAGTTGGGGAAGTAGGGGGAAGTTACAATGTGTTCCTCCAAACATCATTGCCACCATCTTTGAGGTTTTATAACCCTGATGAGGAGACATATGATTCATCTCAAACGGCTTTCAAACAAGTGTTTCCACGTGGGTTTGCTTTTGAAATTCTTCAAGTTTATTCGGGTCCTCCTGTAATTTCCTACAAGTTTAGGCACTGGGGTTACATGGAGGGCCCTTTCAAAGGACTTGCTCCTACTGGAGATTTGGTTGAATTCTTTGGAACAGCCACTTTTGAGGTACAATAGTCTATATATATCCCTTTAATCTTGAATTTATCTTGGTACATATATTAATTAACATTACAATTCACCACTAAACATGGTAACTGCTTCATATTATTAAGGCTTAATTGCAACTTAGACCTGTAATTTCTTGATCGACAATTTTGGTCGTGACGATTTTACCTTTTAGTGAAAAAGCGATTCAGGTTCTAAGACTTTTAAAGGTCATATGGGTTTTGAGTATATATTTTGGGTAAATGACAAAGGTATTGTGGGAATTATGAAATATTGAAACACTAAATAGAACAAAAAAAAAACGACAAAATTAGAACTTGTATAACCAAAATTGCACAAATTGGAATTTATGAGATCAAAATTACACGAATTTATAGGATCCAAATTTCACAGAACCAAAATCTTGTGGTTTGCTACCTAAAATATTTATAGGACCTATTAACAACCAATTTTGTAATTAAGCCTAGTCTGAGATCAACTTTGTGATTCAGTGAAAGAGTCTTGCCTTATAAGGAGGATTGATTCGGAATCGATCTCATACAGTGTGAGTGTCCTCTCTTCCCTACTATCCCCCAATTGAACTCAAAACAAATAGTGGCTTTTTGACTTTTTTTCATCACCGTTTTTCCAGTTTTTTTGGGTTGTTAAAAGTATATGTTTTGTTGACATTTGGACCTGCCCAAATTCTTTTTTGTTTTTGTTTTTGCATTCTACAAATGTTGTAAAATTGAATTTAATTTAATTATATAATTTTGTTACAGTTAAATGAAGATTCCAAGGTGGTGAAGGTTGAATTTTTCTATGACCGTGGAGAACTGCTGGCTGGCCTTGTCAAGGGCAAAGCTTCTGATGAATCTACAGGCAATGCACCCTCAGGCTGCCCTTTCATGGCTTAAGCATGAAAAAAATTAGCTCTTTGTTTTTAATTTTATTTATTTTTCTCGCAAATAATTAGTTTGAAATAATTTGAATAGTTTGGACAAACACTAGATGTGTGTGCTCTGAAAAAATTGGCATTCGGAATTTCTTAAGTTGTAATCCTTCTTATGCAAATTATTATGTGTTTAGCAATTAGCATGAAGAGGCTATTGATGTTTGCTATTGTTGTATTTGTAAAAAATGTTGTCATTCTTATTGAAGTTCTCAAAGCAAATAAACAAAGATTATGTTCATGGGTGAACTAAGGCAAAATCGCAATTTTGGTCCAGTAACTATAGTGGTGTGACATAATTGGTCCCTAAAAATAAAAATTTACAAACAAACCTCTGCATAAAAAGGTTTTAATTACAAAAAACACCCATTATTCATTAAGTTCAACGTAATTAAAAAAAAACTCAATTATCTTTCAAATCATAAATACCCGTAATATTGGTTTATAATTTAGAAATTGCACCCTCAACAGAGGAGTACTTGATATTATTTGTAATTAGGCTAAATTTCAGGAATAATTTTGTAATTTACTCTAAAAAATTCATGAATTAAGTCACTTTTCGGAAAAAATTGCAAAATCAGTCGAAAAACTGGGGGCAGGGATGAGAGGGTGTTGGTTTCATAATCATGAGAGGGAAGGACTTACTGATTTACCTATGTTAGAGGGAGTTAACTGCAAATATTATAATAAATATTATAAATCCACAACAAGAGAGCACTACGGTAAGAATATTATATACATGACAATATCATATGTCCCATTCCCATTTCTAGAGAATTGGGTAATCCCCATTCCCATCCCATCCCCGAATTTATCGGGATTCTTCGTCCCATTTTATTCGGGTACAACAAGTGAGGGATGGTTTCCAGGGAATTTTGCCATCTCTAGTAACACGGTGCAAGTAATTGCCTATTGGACCAGGTATCGAGTTATACCTCCAGGTATTGTAAGACGATATCGAGTTATACAACATAATGATCGAGCTATATGACTCGGTATCGTATTACATAATTCGGTACCAAGTTACACGTAATCGGTATCGAAAGTAACGAGCTTCGTGTCCGGACTTCAGATTATGTATTCTTTCTTCACCTCTTCGATCCGTAATAATATTCTTCTGTTTTGGCTAATAAACCATGTTGGAATTGGTCTTTGATAAATGAGGTGTTGACCCGATTTTGACCAATTAATTAAGTGGTTTCCATTTGTGAAAAATGGAATTAAATTATTTGTAAAAATTCTACTAAGAGAGTAGATGAGAAAAGCATTTGGAATTTCTCAAAACTTACTCCGGGTGAATGAGAAATTAATGCTAGAAGTTAGCCACTTAATACAAATAAATGGTATGGAAAATGAAAAATGTGGGGGAGAGAGATGCTCCATCCCACATAGGAAAATGGAGGCAAAGTTGCACTTTATATATCCCAAGTTGGACATGTGGGTTTTGGCCCTTGAAGGCACCCCAAGTTTTTAAAGGGGTGAGTATCTACATGCTTGTGGGTTTAGTTCAAAGCAGCTGCGCCGCCGCCCGCAGCTCGCCGCTTGGCTTGGGCTTCAAGCCCTTGTTCTTTTTGGACCAAAAACCTTTAAAATAATTAATTAATTTTTGTAATTAATTAAATTAAATGGATTTAGTTAATTTTTATAATTAATTAAATCGAGTTCAATCTGGGAAACTTATTAACGCCCCCATTTGATGAATTAAGACACGAAAATTATCGGATATTAACCGGTCATTCTCCGCATTCAAAGCATCTTGATCATTACCTTCCTTTGTAGCTTGAAAGTCACAAAAACACTTCATGTTGTTTGTATTACGGTTTTTGCAAGTCTTTGCTAAACCGAGAATAGTAAGTCGTTAATATCTTAGGCGAGCGCGGAACCGTTAAGACAGATACGGGGCATTTTCGTCTTCGGAGATCAGTATTAAATACGAGGCCTCGACTTTGCCTAAACATATATCCCGGACCATTTTCTTCACATACGAAACATTCCACCATATATTTTACCCAACAATCGCGCAGACGAAAAACTAGATTTTTTTTTGTTTTTCATTGAAGACGATGGCATCGATTCGATCTCTTTCACACCCATGGTTTCTTGCTCCCGCTCACGGCGAAAAGCCGCCCAAGTTCTCGGGGCCGATGTTAGGAATTTTATTGTTTAGATTTTGATGAATGCCATGTAAAACTTAGAATAGAAAGTTTGCTCCCCAATTCTTGTTTTGAAATGTATTGTAACAATTAGAGTCGCCAAGTGAGTTAAGTCGCCTACGCTCCAACTTGCAAGAAGACAAAGAAGGCTTGAAGGAAAACTTCATTGTGAGGCAATTTGAATACAACAAAAAAAAGACAGAACTCGATCAAGAAGCGGTGAGATGCGGTGAGTGGAACATCGATCAAGTCAACTCAAAGAAGCGAGTCTCAAGTCGAAGTGACGGAAGAGTCATCCGATGATTGGAAGGTCGACTCTAAGTCACCTGGGAAAGCGAGGAAATGCGGTCAAGTCGAGATAATCGAAAAAGAACGTTGCCGTAAATCAAGAGATTTACTTAAACAAGTAATATCTCCATACTACCTTTCTTGGAGTGCTCGGTCCCCCGTTAAGCGTGCAAAGAAATGAACCAATGGGAAAGCACTACACCGTGTCGAACTCGAAAAGGTGATAAAACATTTCATACGAGGAAATGGCAATTCCAAGAAGTGCAAACCAACGATCGCAAAGTGATTTTCAAAAATGAGCCTATCTCTTCAACGGGCAAATTTTTGAAAGTTCACTATAAAAGGCTGAGGAGTTTGATTAAAAAAAAAAAGAAGAAAATGCGTGGATGACACACACGTGAGATATACAAGCTTATCAAAATTGAAATATTCTCAATCCTCAAGCCTACATCTCGAAGAACATCAATCCAACACTTACCTGTGAAGGAAAGAGAACTTCAATCAGTTGAAGAGGAAACTACTGAAAACAAGGGGTCTACATTCCAAAAAGGATTGTAGAAAGGTTGGTGAACCAAGTCTTAAGCGTTTGGAGGGCTTCGTGATCAAATCCAAAGTGCTTGAGCAAGTGAGTCAGTAAGTAGCAAAGCGGTTTGCGCCTGTGAAGAAGGCCGAGTCGCACGAGAAGCTTGGTGAGTGATCAAGGCGTCTCATCGAGTCCCAAAGGATCAAGTCGGCCACATTGTGATCAAGACTTGTATCCGGGACTTACCACTTTGTAAACCGATCATTACTTAGTGGATTCCTCCGGGAGTTGGAGAAGAGAGGAGTAGAAGAATTACCCCATCTTGAACCTCTATAAAAACTTTCTTTGTGTCATTTACTTTCTGACATTTAAATATCTGCACTTTTAATTGCTTATATCTCATTTGATAAATTTGCTATCCATCGATAATCTATAATCTACTAAATCAAGTCGTAAAAACTTTTTCAAACAAACTTAAGGGTGTTAAGTCTTCCTTTGAAAACAAAACCAAGTGGTGAGTCAAATTATAGCCAACAATTTGAGTTACTCTACTAACTGACTCAATTGAAGTCATTTGAGATTAACTCTCTTGAGTGACTAATTACCATTGTCCATCAAGGACACATTTGTGTAGAACTCAGAGATTTAAAAGGCCTAAATCGAAAATTTGGTAAGGTTTATTCAACCCCCTTCTAAACCTTACACTTACACCCCTTGGGACCTACAAGTGGTATCGGAGCGGTTGGTTCATGAACCCTCCGACCAGTTCTTGAACTAGATCTCCAAACTTTTCAAAAGTCCGCTTTAGTACTTAAACTTTCAAAACTCTTTTCTATCATTAAAAGTTATCATCATGGAAGCAAATCTAACACGCATTCCTATGTTCACTATTGAAGAATTTGATGATTGGAAAATTCGTAGACGAGGCTCATCTATCAAAGATTACATGATGAGATGTGGATAGTGATAGAAGATGGGCCTCGCAAATATTAAAGGTGAACACAATTTGTCATGCGAAGAGTTGCGTTTGAAGGGGAAGAAGATCTGAGACCGGACGGTCATGGTTGAAAAACCAAGAATCGAGTGGACAAATGATGAAAAAAGATACAACCTGGACAATATAGCCAAGGATATTCTCTACAAAACCTTGGACAAAGCCATGTTCAACAAGGTGAAATCTTGCAAAACGGCTAAGGAAATGCTGGGACAAAGCGACATTGATTTGTGAAGGCTCGGAGCAAATCAAAGAAAACAAACTTTCATTTGTGTACAAAAATTTGAGAACTTTAAAATGATCTCGGAGAAAACCTGGATCAACTGGATGCTCGATTCTAAATCACAAATGATTTGTCTACACTTGGAAAGGAATATACACGAGGAAGGAAATGTGTATGAAGATCTGAAAAGCCTTCGGTTTGAATGGGAGATGAAGGTCATGGCACCGAGACATTCCATGGACCTATCAAGGACATCCAACCATGAGTTATTCTCGGACCTCAAAGCCTATGAGTTTGAGTGAGAAGGAAAGACCAGGAAAGACAATTTTGTACCCAAAACTTTGCTCTAGTTGTCAAAGATGGAAGGAGAGTCAAGTCAAAGAGGCAATTGACCCGGAAGAAATAGCCCTAATGGTTAAAAGATTTAACAAGTTCTTTAACAAGAACTACAAGAGAGGAAAGGGTGAATCCTCCGAGGAAGACACTCGGCTCCTCCAAATCAAGGGATGATAGGCCAACCAAGAGGACAGATCATCAACAAGTTGAGTATCACGGTGACAACTCAAGAATAGAAAGAGTCGAGCAAAAAGGTGAATATCTATGTTGGAATTGTAGACAACCAGGTCACTATGCCATTGATTGCTCATATCCTGTAGTCAACAAGTACGAGAAACGAAGAAGAAAGAAAGGTCTTGAGAGAAAGAAGACAAAGAAGAAAAAAGGCAATGATGGCCGCAGAGCTCGCCTGAGACAGCCAAGTCAAGAGAGACGGTGACTCGAGAGCAAAGCGGTGAAGCCGACTACTCAAGTGACTCGAAGAAGAAGCCTTGATCCGCTTAATGGCCAAAGAACAAGATCAAGAAGATGAGGTTCAAGGAACAGTGAGTGCAAGGAACCTGGTACGTGGATAGTGGTACATTCCGGACATATGACAGAAATAAGAGAAATCTGTCAAAATTCAAGGAAGTCAAAGGAGCAAAGTCATATTTGCAAAGCCTACAGAATACTCAACAAAAGAACTATGGTTCTGAGAAGAATCCATTCATGTAGTATTCGATGAGCCAAACATAAATGGAGAAGACATTGAAGAGTCGGTGATAAGTTGAAACATCCAACCTTACTGAGAAGAGTCCTATCTTTGTCAAGTGACGGCGGGGATTATCAATTGAAGAAGATGAGATAGTGAATCTCAAAAGCGGTGGAAAATCTGCAATTTGAATGATCACGAGAGAGCCGACCACAAAGAACACGGTACCGCAAGTCGATTGAATCCACTAACTTACTTCAACTTTGACGTAAGATGGTGAGAGACCATCCACGAGAACTTGTCATTGGAGACATGAGAGAAGGTGTCAAGACAAGATCGAACTCAACAAGCAATGTTCACATGCTTCATCTCGAATAGAACCCAAAGATGTGTCACAAGCATTGGATGACACACATTGGATTCAAGCTATGCAAGAAGAGTGAATCAATTTGAGAGAAATAAAGTATGGGAATTAGTACAAAGACCCATACATCAAAATGTTATTGGAACCAAATGGGTATTCGAGAAATAAGATGAACGAGGAAGGCTCTGTGGTAAGAAACAAAGCAAGATTGGTAGCCAAAGGATATTGCCAAGAAGAAGGAATAAATTTTGATGAAACATTTGCTCTGTAGCAAGATTGGAAGCTATAAGGATGTTTCTTGCCTATATGACTCACAAAAATTTCATTGTATATCAAATGGATGTAAAAAGTGCATTCTGAATGGTTTATTGGAAGAAGAAGTGTATGTTGAACAACCTCCGGATTTGAGCGGAAGACTCTTGGAGACAAAGTGTACAAACTCAAGAAAGCCTGTATGGATTGAAACAGGCACCCAAAGCATGGTATGATACCCCGTCACAATTCCTAGCGAAAATGGATTCACTAAAGGAAAAGTGGATAGAACACTTTTTTAATTCAAGACAAGAAGAGTATCTTGCTTGTTCAAATATATGTGGATGACATCATTTTTGGATCCACTAACAAAGAGCTGTGTGAAAAATTCTCAAACCTCATGCAAAGTAAATTTGAAATGAGCATGATGGGAGAGTCGACATTTTCCTTGGACTTCAAGTGAAACAATTTGAAGGATGGAACTTTCATAAGTCAAACAAAATACACCGGAGATTTAATGAAGAAATTTGGTATGGAGGAGAAGTCTTCGTAAAAATACCAATGAACACATCATCAAAATGGACATGGGACGCAGATGGCAAGCCTGTAGACCAAACAAGATACTGAGCACTTATTGGATCACTGCTCTATCTCACGGCTAGCAGCCGGACATCACCTTTCTTTGTAGGTGTATGTGCAAGATTTCAATCTGCTCCAAAAGAGAGCCATATGATGCACTAAGAGAATATTGAGATACTTAAAAGGAAACCAAGAAGTAGGGCTATGGTATCCAAAGGAAGGTGGATTCAAGCTAATTGGCTATTCGGACTGACTATCTTTGGATGCGAGTGGACGGGGAAAAGTACTTCAGGCACATGTCAAATGCTTGGAAACAGACTAATTTCCTGGTTTAGCAAGAAGCAAAACTCAATAGCCACCTCTCTGGTACAAAGAATACATAGCTGCGGGCAAATGTTGTCCCAAGTCCTATGGATGAGACAAAGAATGAGAGATTATGAAATTGAAGAAAAAGAAATTCCAATCATGTGTGATAACACAAGTGCCATTGCAATCACTCAAAATCCTGTGTTGCACTCAAGAACAAAACATATAGATGTCGGATATCATTTCATAAGAGATCATGTTGAAAAGAAGGACATTATCTTGGAATATATCTCAAGCGATAAGCAACTAGCCGACATCTTCACAAAACCATTATGTGAGTCAAGATTTGAAGAACTCAAACATGAGTTGGGGCTAATTGAGCTAAGCCGAGACACGTAAGAATCAAAGAAAAGAAATGAAACAGAAAGAAGGTGAAAAAGAGTGAAAACAAAAACTAGCTCAAGAATCATTTGATCGGAAAAGTCACTATACCAAGTCGGTGATATTTGAGTCACTAAGAGAAATGAGAAGCGAGTTAAATCACCTAAAAGATAAGTGAATAACTTATGAGCAAAGTGACAAAAACGCAATCGTTTTTGACTTAGCGGGAATGTTCGAGAGACACGTCAAAGATAATGATGATGTGTACGGACATAAAGTCGCACACCAAGCCTATGATTGGATATAAATCTTTGCCGCATTAAATACGAGACATGAATCGCTCAATATGCGTGCGAAATCAAGCCGTTGATTTCGATCACGATTCAAAAACCGTCGCACGTCCTTTCATAAACCATATTTAAACCATTTTTCGTCCGTTTCTCTCTCACACTTCTAAAAACTGTTCAATCTCTCTCTCAAAAAGCAAAGGCAAACACTCTCGAAACCCTATCAAACTTCAAATCTATTTCGAACTTTTCTTGAAATTATTCTCGGAGAAATGGCACCAACATATGACTTTACCAAGTTGGGAAAACAAATCCACACCGGTTCGACCGTGGAATTTTAATGGTGAAAGGGTCCGACGACACCCTGGTGAAGAAAATCGCGGAGAAG
Organism: Rehmannia glutinosa; assembly: GCA_016081115.2. Classification (NCBI taxonomy): domain Eukaryota; kingdom Viridiplantae; phylum Streptophyta; class Magnoliopsida; order Lamiales; family Orobanchaceae; genus Rehmannia; species Rehmannia glutinosa. The sequence goes on from JABTTQ020001353.1 coordinate 25,753, forward strand.
CTAGAAACGGCAGGATGAAACCGTTTCTAACACTGGAGTATCCTATGACCTATGTGGAGGAGGTCGCACAATTCTACGTGAATGCTTTGAGATTCACGACGAGAAGAATCAAGTCATCATTCACGGGGAAGCGGTGACTATCACGGACCAAGGATTTGGTGAATATTGCTCACTACCAGAGAGGAGCATCCGAGATCAAAGAGGCGATGTAAACTTGGGCCGACGCATGGAAAGAAATAGCCAAGTCCGACGTTCTTCGATAAAGTAATATACATGACTAACAAGAGATGGCTTTGAAGGAAGATTATCACAAATTGTTGGACATTGTTGCCAAGTGTATCGACATCAAATTTGTGACTTTGACCAATCGTCAAAGGCAAAATTGACGTGATGGCTGCAATAATCGAAGAAAAGAAGATAAACCTGGCTGAGTTTATCTACAGCCAGACTCGCCAAAACGTGGGGAAACAAGTCCTTCAAAGAAGATGGGTCATTTGGAGGATCCCCGGGATATGGCCTAGTGATTGGCCGGCTAATGGAGGTGAAAGGAGTACCTCTTAGACATGGGAAAGCTTTCCATGTTAACAAGAGGATGTTGAGCTAATCTCACGGTGCTCGAAGCGTGCATACGCCAAGAGAGCCGACACGGTGAGGGGAATCAGTGACCCGAAGACACACACTGCTTCCTCTCCAACCAGAAGAAAGCGCCCCTGCGACTACCAAGAAATCTCTTGCCCTGCAGCAAAGAAAACCAAACATGCACTGCCCCCGCAGCGACGAGTCACCCGCCCAAGCAGCCATGTCACCTTCCTGCAGCAGCGGTCGAGAAGGACTCACAAATTCCTTCTCCGATCGTCAAAAAGAGGAGGTCCGACAAACCTAGACGGCCAGCTCCTCGAAACAAACACAAGCACGGCCCCGGCCGCCCAAGACTCAGAGGACACCGTCTCTCAACTGTAAATCCTCTCGGTACAAACCAAGAGACGAAGAAGACTTGTAAAGCAATCCGAACAGGAGAAACCCTGAGTCAGCTACTCAGCTAGCACAAATACCGGAGACACCGGAGAAGTAGAGTCTCCAGATGTAATTGATGAAACTTGACCCAAGTCTCTTTGAAGGTGATCGCAGAGGCAACTCAAGACTGTTTGTAGCTCACACAATTTGAAACTCACAAAAGAACCGAACCCAGCGGATAGTGATGTAATGATCCTATCTCCACCTTACCCGGACATCCAAAATCGTGCATGCGTGAGTGGAGAAAATGGAAGTTGAGCAAGTCAAGGGAACAGTTCCTACTGCAATTCATAGAAGAAGAAGAATCGCTAAATTTCCTTCGATTATCCATCGTATGCTCGGCTCTAGATGAAGACAATCGCATGGATATTCCGCAGATCTACAAGGACAAGAGAGAAAAGCAAGTCAAGAAGCGGAAGCACGAGAAAAGGCAAGTATCGCTCTATCTCGGCACACCACGTAACACTTCCATCCTCTCCTGATGTCTTCTCGAAAGTGACGAGAACCAGGAGAATGTCACGCCACGAAGAATTGCGGATCACGGCAAGCATTGCGTGAATCAAGAATCCTTCACGAGCAAAGATCGATGGAGGGACCAGGAGAGTCCTCGAAACACACCGAAATCGATCCAATGGGAGTGGTTAAACAAATAGCCACCGATGTTCTTCGCTACCACTTCCCGCCTAACTCGGAAGAAAGGCATAAGGAGATGGCGATGGCGGGCTAGTGGGGACCCCGGTCGAGCCAACCCCTATTGAAGGTGTGCCACCACCGCCCCAACGGGTGAACCATCAATCGCACAGTAGGGAGTTTGGAGACGAGTGACCCCACTCCAAGTCACTCGGTGGTGCTCGGTGGGAAACTCCCTCCACCGGCTGCGGCAAGGTCGGAGGATCTGCAGATGACTCCACAAGGAATGTAGGAGGCGAAGCAAAGAAAACTCAAACACAAGAAGAAACGACAAGTTGCCATCAACGAAGCTCAGACAGATTGAGATCGTCCCCGGTGAGGTGCCAACAGCTCACGAAGGCTAATGACGTGGCCGATGCGATCGAGGACGCGAAGGAAGAAGCAGCCATGGGAGTTAACACTGGCGATGAAAGCGCAATCCATGGGGTTGAGACTCCAATGGATGCCATCGCTGAGAAGACCCTAAGACACCGACACACGTCGAAAGGGAAGACCAAGGCCGGCAGCCAGAGAGCCCTGGAGGAAATGAAGGCCCACGGGAGGTTGAGACTTCAGGGGTAACACACCTGAAGTAGAGAACATCCTCCCGCAACCATCGATCCATCTCGAGAAGGAGATCGGCGCACTTCATGATTCCCGGGACAACCACGATGTCACCTTTCTGGGGATCGGGCGAAGAGAGGAAGCGAGTCAACTCCCATGACAAATCCAAAAGACTCAGTGCGGATGTTCCAGGCACGAGCAAGTCCGATCCCAAGACTACTCGTCGGACCTTTAATTTTGATGATGAGCCACCAATGGAAATCTCATCATCGTCCGATGACGCTCGATAAGGCCGAACTCAAAAGGAGAAATCATTGAGACCAACGGTTAAGGCAGTGAGGCTCGAAGCCGAGTCTCATCGCACCACAAAACCCATTTGAACGAGAGACCACCGCTCCGCTCCTCAAGCTACTGGTGGATCGATTCCCGAAGAACTTCACGTCCACCGCTTATCATCGAACAAATCCCGGATGGCGGTGATGAATCCTTTGTGGAATCTTTCCCATTCTCACCGGAGATACGAGAACTCCACGAAGAGTCGAAAATGAGCAAGCACGCTACCACGCACAGACCCTCCTTTTTCACTCAGGCACCATTGTTCACCGACTTCGATTTCGATTTGTATGGCCATCACCGCAATGAAGAATCACCAAGTACGAGAAGTGTTCAAGGCACTCTTTTTGAAGTTGAAAAGATGGAGAGGCATCAGCCTCCTTGGATATGCTGGACAATGAGAGATGCCAACCACTGGTGACTTAAGAGGCATCACAATCAGGATAAGGGAATGGTGGCAACAAAGAAGAATCAATGCGTGTGGAACAAGTGAGATACTTGGACAATTATTCAACAAGTCTTTGGTGTGGGAGAGTGAAAATGTTGACGCGAAACGGCTGGGAACACATTGAACATATGCACGAAGCTCACACCGCCGAGATCAAGCTCCGCTGCGTGAGCGAAATGCAAATGATATACAGCGTTTGGAAGAACACATGACAAGAAAATTCAGCCTTCTCATGGTGAGATGAAGCGATTTCATTGAGAATCCAACGCTACTCGGCTCAATTCCGTGCAAAAGATACAACGCAACAGACTTGAAGCAAAATTCAACCATCAAGCTTCGACTTCATGCTTGCCAAAGATGTTCCTGGGGTTCCTCTATCCTTTGATGATGCCAAAAAGGGGGAAGAGGAATACCTTAAAGCGAAAAAATCACGGGTGAAAAAGAAAGGAGCGGTGACAAGGAACAATTTGAGAAGGAAAATCACCGAGGAAATTTTGAAAGCGAAGAAAGGAAAATCTCTTGAGGGGAAGGATCAAAGAATATGACCTTGATGATTGCACAAACCCCAACAGGGGTCACATCACTGGTGACATTATAAGCGCAAAGCAAACTCCCCGTGACTCGCCACTCCAACACTCTTTGTATCTATGGGAGAGAGAAAAGAAATTGAAGCGAGGGATGAAGGAGGTGGAAGGAAGAATGGATGCCAGGGTGATGAACATTTTGAAAGAACACGGAGGCATTCCGGTTGACAGAGACACGTATGCCATTTCGGATGTCGGGGACAGAGCAAGATCGATTGACGAATTCAAAACGCTCGAATCAAGGTTATTTTGCAAATTTGTCCTTGGCTCAAGCTTGGGATCATCTTGGGAAAAGGGTCTCACACTATGTGAAGAAGCCGAGCAGCAAGACAACCGCGATCCTCTACTCACTGGTCACTCCGTGGGCACTCACCGAAAGAAGAAGCCCCGGTCAAGATACGCCAGAGGTAGAGGAAGAAGCGGCGATGGAGGAAGAAGCTTGCACCAGGCCTCCGCCAAGAATATTGAATACGTAGATCCAGGAAAGAAAGGAGGGATCTATCGGGCTGGCAAGCTTGACCATGTGGCGAACTTGCAAGTGGCCAAAACCAACGCCCGAGTATGCAAGAAGGATAGAAGAAGAAAACAAGAGACAAACTCGGCTATGGCGGGAGAGACGGGGAAAGAATAAGGAGAGATGAAGCTACCGGAAGGCATATGAGAAGAAAAAGAAGGCGGTGATGACGAGAAGAAGAGAAGAAGAGAAGAAGACGCCGATCAAGATGAAAGAAGGAGACAAATGAAGGAGATGAAGTGTTCTTTGTCCAACCCTTCGTGTATTTTATATGTAAATACATACAATGTAAGTCTTATGTAATAATGCCATAAATTTTTTTTTGAGACAATTACATACTCGATACACCTTGTAAACTTGATTGTGTTAAGTACAAGAATGATATGATCAATAAAAAGATTGATTATGCGCATACATTCTATGTCAATACACTATCGTATGTATCTTTGTTATTTGCATCTTTGTATGATTTAAGTTTTGGCATCATCAAAAAGGGGAAATTGTTAGGAATTTTATTGTTTAGATTTTGATGAATGCCATGTAAAACTTAGAATAGAAAGTTTGCTCCCAATTCTTGCTTTGAAATGTATTGTAACAATTAGAGTGGCCAAGCCGAGTTAAGTCGGCCTACGCTCCAACTTGCAAGAAGACAATCAAGGCTTGAAGGAAAACTCTTTGTGAGACATTTGAATACAACAAAGAAAAAGACAGAACTCGATTGAAGAAGCGGTGAGATGGTGAGTGGAACATCGATCAAGTCAACTCAAAGAGAAGCCAAGTCTCAAGTCAAGTGACGGAAGAGTCATCCAATGATTGGAAGCGACTCTAAGTCACCTGGGGAAAGCGAGGAAATGCGTCAAGTCGAGATAATCGAAAAAGAACCGTTGACGTAAATCAAGAGATTTACTTAAACAAGTAATATCTCTATACTACCTTTCTTGGAGTGCTCATCCCGTAAGCGTGCAAAGAAATGAACCAATGGGAAGCACTACACCGTGTCGAACTCGAAAAGGTGATAAAACATTTCATACGAGGAAATGGCAATTCCAAGAAGTGCAAACCAACGATCGCAAAGTGATTTTCAAAAATGAGCCTATCTCTTCAACGGGCAAATTTTGAAAGTTCACTATAAAAGGTCGAGGAGTTTGATTGAGAAAAAAAATGCGTGGATGACACACACGTGAGATATACAAGCTTATCAAAATTGAAATATTCTCAATCCTCAAGCCTACATCTCGAAGAACATCAATCCAACACTTACCCGTGAAGGAAAGAGAACTTCAATCAGTTGAAGAGGAAACTATCGAAAACAAGGGGTCTACATTCCAAAAAGGATTGTAGAAAGGTTCAAGGTGAACCAAGTCTTAAGCGTTTGGAGGGCTTCGTGATCAAATCCAAAGTGCTTGAGCAAGTGAGTCAGTGTAGCAAGGCAAATTTGCCTCGTGAAGAAGCCGAGTCGTGAGAAGCTTGGTGAGTGATCAAGGCGTCTCGATCGAGTCCCAAAGGATCAAGTAAATTTTGTTGTGATCAAGACTTGTATCCGGACTGGTATTACCACTTTGTAAACCGATCATTACTTAGTGGATTCCTCCAGGAGTTGGAGAAGAGAGGAGTAGAAGAATTACCCCATCTTGAACCTCTATAAAAACTTTATCTTGTGTCATTTACTTTCTGACATTTAAATATCGCACTTTTAATTGCTTATATCTCTTGATAAATTTGCTATCCATCCGATAATCTATAAGTACTAAATCAAGTTGTAAAAACTTGTTGAAACAAACTTAAGGGTGTTAAGTCTTCAATGAAAACAAAACCACGGTGAAGTCAAATTATAGCCAACAATTTGAGTTACTCTACTAACTCAATTTGAGTCTGTTGAGAGATTAACTCTCTTGAGTGACTAATTCGATTGTCCATCAAGGACACGGTGTGTAGAACTCAGAGATTTAAAAGGCCTAAATCGAAAATTTGGTAAGGTTTATTCAACCCCTTCTAAACCTTACACTTACACCCCTGGGACCTACACCGACTTCAAACGTTGGCAACAAAAGATGATGTTCTACCTCACCACTTTGGGGTTGACTTGTTTTTACAAAGACGACCCCACTGCCGTTGCAGATGACGAAGTTGAAACAACCGAGAATCGTTGTGGATGCTTACCATAACAACGATTTTCTATGTCGCAACTATATCTTGAACGGGCTAGACGACACTCTCTACAATGTCTATAGCACGTTCAAGACGTCCAAAGAACGTGGGGAGTCCTTGGAGAAGAAATACAAGACGGAAGATGCCGCACAAAGAAATTCGTTATTGGCAAATTCTGGAGTACAAGATGGTTGACACTAAGACGGTGATCGGCCAAGTTCGGGGAGATTCAAATCATCCTTCACGACTTAGTATCCGAAGGGATGATTTTGAATGAATCCTTTCAAGTGGCCGCAATTATCAAAAAGTTGCCGCCATTCTCGGGAAGGATTTCAAAACTACCTCAAGCACAAGCGCAAAAAGATGGGGCTTGAGGATCTCGATTGTTCGGCCGCATCGAAGAAGACAACCGAAAATCAAATGTGAAATCCAGCAAGTCCGGAATGGAGGCTAAGGCTAATCTTCTTTGAATCGAGCAGCAGCAAGAAACGCAAGCACTCCGGGAAGGAAAAAGGAAAGGCCAAAAAGTTCAAGGGTAATTGCTACAATCGTAGCAAACCGAACCACATGGCGAAGGATTGCCGACACCCTAAGAAGGGCAATCAAGGTGGCAACCAACAAGCCAATGTGACGGAGGACAAGTCGGTTCCAATTGACTTGTCGAGCTCGATCTCTCCGTCGTTGTGTTTGAAGCAAATATGGTGGATAACCCAAGGGCGTGGTGGATAGATATCGGGGCTACTCGTCACATTTGTGCCGACAAGGAGATGTTCTCCTCCTACACTCCGATTAATGGAAGGAAGTTGTTCGTGGGGAACTCTTCGACTTCCAACATCGTTGGGCTTGGAAAGGTGGTGCTCAAGATGACTTAGGAAGGAGCTTATGCTTGTAGATGTCTTGCATGTCCTTTGCTTAGCAAGGCCGGATTTAGACTAGTGTTTGAGTCGACAAATTTGTAATGACCAATAATGGTCTTTTTATGTAAAGGTTACCTTGATAAGGGCACTGTTTAAAATGTTTGTAATGTCTCTGTTTTTCCGCCAAGAGGCGAAGAATAAAAATGTTACTTCATTTTACTTGTTGGATTGTTCTAATTTATGGCATGATAGATTAGGACACGAAACTTCAACACAATTAAAAGGTTAGTGAATCTAGAATTAATACCTACGTTTAAAATCGATTCACAAGACAAATGCGAAATTTGTGTTGAATCAAAATTGACCAAAGCAATCGCGTTTCATTCGGAACGAGAAGTACTAAACCACTCGAGTTAATTCATACAGATGTGTGTGACTTAAAACTTGTGCAAACTCGAGGTGGGAAAAAGTACTTCATAACATTTATAGATGATTGCACAAGATATTGTTATGTGTATCTCTTGAAAAGCAAAGATGAAGCTTTAGTAGCTTTTAAAGCTTATAAGAATAAAGTTGAAAATCAGCTTAATTTGAAAATTAAGATGATTCAAGTGATAGAGGCGGAGAGTATGTTGCTCCGTTTGAAGAACTTTGCTCGGAAGTGGGTATAATTCATCAAACGACCGCACCTTACTCACCTCAATCAAATGGTGTTGAGTAACGCAAAAATCGTACTCTTAAGGAGATGATGAATGTGATGTTGTTAAGTTCTCGCTTACCCCAAAACTTGTGGGGGAAGCCATACTTTTCGCAAACTACATTCTTAATAAGATCCCACACAATGGTAAAAACGAAACTCCATATGAGTTATGGAAGGACGTAAACCGTCATATAAATACCTCAAAGTGTGGGGGTGTTTGGCTAAAGTCGAAGTACCTAAGCCGAAACAAGTAAGAATCGGTCCGAAGACGATCAATTGTGCTTTCATTGGATATGCTAATAATAGTAGTGCATATCGCTTCTTAGTGCTCAAGTTAGCAATTCTGATATAAATGAAGGTATGATCATTGAATCACGGAATGTTGTATTCTTCGAAAATATCTTTCCGAACAAAGAACGGAAAGAAGAAAGTTCGAGTAAAGCAGGACTTATGATATCGCAAGATTACCTCAAAGTGATGATGAAGAGGAACCAAGACGCAAATAAAAGGACAAAAGTAGGTAAGTCTTGGTCCCGATTTTCTAACTTATATGTTAGAAAACCAACCCGAACTATTCAAGAAGCATTGTCTAGTCCAAGCTCTCTCTCGGAAAGAAGCTATCAATAATGAGATAGATTTCATCATGCAAAATCACACTTGGGAGTTGGTTGATCTCCCACCGGGTTGCAAACCTTTGGGATGCAAGTGGATCCTTCAAAGGAAGTATAAAGCAAATGGATCTATCGACAAGTATAAAGCCCGATTGGTAGCTAAAGGATTTAGACAAAAGGAGGGATATGACTTCTTCGATACATATTCTCCTATCACGAGGATTACGTCCATTCATGTTCTCATTGCTATTGCGGCTTTGCATAACCTTGAGATACATCAAATGGACGTTAAGACCGCTTCTTGAATGGTGAACTTGAAGAGAGATCTATATGGAACAACCCGAGGGGCACGTTGCACCCGGTCAAGAGCGAAAGGTGTGTAAACTTGTTAAGTCACTTTATGGACTAAAACAAGCACCTAAGCAATGTCATGAAAAATTTGACTCGACTATGAAGTCAAACGGTTTCAACATCAACGAATGTGACAAGTGTGTCTACATTAAAGGTACTACAAAGGATTACGTCATAGTATGCCTTTATGTGGATGATATGTTGATCATGGGTGGTAGTAATGATCTAATCATGAATACTAACAACATGTTGAAGAAGAACTTTGACATGAAGGATATGGGATTATCTCGATGTTATTTTAGGGATTAAAATCTCTAGAACTTCGGATGGAATTGTCTTGTCACAATCCTATTATGTCGAAAGCATACTCAAAAGGTTTAATGCTTTTGATAGTCCTCCAGCTAAGACACTGTAGATTTAAGTCTACACTTGGCCAAGAATAGAGGTGAACAGTTTTCTCATTTGGAATATGCAAGGGTAATTTGTGATCGATGTACTTAATGAATTGTACACGACCAGGCATTGCATATTCGGTGAGTAAACTTAGTAGTTCACAAGTAACCCGAGTACCGATCCTTTGGAAAGCCGTGACAAGGGTACTTAGATATTTAAAGTATACCATGAACTATGGAATACTTTATACGAGATATCCAAATAGTATTAGAAGGATACGGTGATGCCAATTGGATATCGACATGAAAAGACTCCAAGTCCACAAGTGGATTTGTTAACACAATAGGTGGATGAGAGGTGTCGTGGAAGTCTTCTAAGCAAACGTGCATAACTCGATCCACTATGAAATCCGAGTTCATTGCTTTGGATAAAGTTGGAGAAGAAGTTGAATGGCTTAGAAACTTCTTAGAGGACATTCCTTGTTGGAATAAGCATGTGCCTGCAGATTATGATACACTTTGTGATAGTCAATCAAAGAATTGGAAGGGCACAAAGCAATATGTATAATGGTAAGTCTGACATATACGTCGGAGACACAATACCATTAGACAGTTGATTTCGAATGGGGTTATTTTGATTTGACTACATGAAGTCAAAGGAAAACCTTGCGGATCCGCTACGAAAAGCATTAATCGAGATCAATTGTATAAACTGTTAAGGGGAATGGGTTTAATAACCACAACTTAAAGAATGTTCATAGCGGTAACCCAACCTTGTGAATTGGAGATCCCAAGACCTTGGTTCAATGGGACAACTAAGTTATGAATGTTCAAAATTTGAACACTTGGAAAATGTGTTAGCTCATTCTTGATACATCCAGTGAATGTAAATCTGCTTTGAATGTGGTGAGGTTAAGTTTAAGACTTTTAATGATTCCTATTTGAAAAGTGGAGTATTGCAGGATACTCTTCAATAAGAGATCACCTATATAAGTGAGAAGTAATGGCCGCTTCAAAAGAAACACTTATGAACCTAAGATATGGTCCAGGGCGAAATGGACACAACGTGAGAACAAAAGTGTTAAAGTTGTTATTGTGTAAATCTTGTTGTCTTGGTTTACACAAACGGTGAGTAGTTCAAGACATCGCATCACTAAGCAAGCCTAGTAAATCCGATAGTATTTTTACTAAGGAAGGTTCAAAGCCACAAGCTACCTATCCTCGATGCAATAACGATTCGCCGAGACTTTCAAGCGAATCTGCATACATGCATGCATTAATTTTATTCATGTGGGGATTGTTGGAATTGGTATAAATGGGGTCTTGGCCCGATTTTGACCAATTAATTAAGTGGTTTCCATTTGTGAAAAATGGAATTAAATTATTTGTAAAAATTCTACTAAGAGATAGATGAGAGTAGCATTTGTAATTTCTCAAAACCGATTTCGGGTGAATGAGCAATTAATGCTAGACGTTAGCCACTTAATACAAATAAATGGTATGGAAAATAGAAAATGTGGGGGAGGAGAGATGTTCTATCCCACATAGGAAAAGAGAGGCAAAGTTGCACACTTTATATATCCCAATTTGGACATATGGGTTTGGGCCTCTGGGGTACCCAAGTTTTTAAAGCCGGGTGAGGACCTACATGCTTGTGGGTTTGGTTCAAAGCACACACGCGCGCCGCGGGCACGGCCGGCTCGGCTCGGCCGGCTCGGGTCCGGTCGTGGGCCGGGCTTCGGCTTCAAGGCCCTTATTCTTTTGGACCAAAAACCTTTAAAATAATTAATTAATTTTTGTAATTAATTAAATCGAAGTTCAACCAGGAAACGGGCGGGAGCACGGCGCGGCCGTGGTCAGGTCATGCTCACCGAAGTTTCGAACAAATAAGTTGGACCGAGCACGGCCCGTGCGGTCGGGGTCGTGCTCCCTACCAAGGTTGGTGCAAATAAGACGGCGGCGCGACGCTCGTGCGTCTAGCGTGCGCTCCCTGGCAGCGTCGTTTATTCACCGAAAATGTGCCTTTTCGAGCCTACGGGACACGATTTTCCGTACAGGCACTTATTTGCCTATATTATTAACGTCTCCACCGATGAATTAAGACACGAAAATTATCGGATATTAACCTGGGTCATTCTCGCATTCAAAGCATCTTGATCATTACATTCCTTTGTAGCTTGAAAGTCACAAAACACTTCCTCGTTGTATTATTCGGTTTTTGCAAGTCTTTGCTAAACCGAGAATAGTAAGTTGTTGTATCTTAGAGGCGAGCGCCAGTAATCATAAGACTTGTATACGGGCGTTTTGTCTTCATGAGATCGTATTAAATACAGACTCGACTTTGCCTAAACATATATCCCACCCATTTTCTTCACATACGTAAACATTCCACTATATATTTTACCCAACAAACCACATATCGAAAGAGTTTAATTACCATTTTCAAGATGCCCGTAAGACGGACTGCCGTCAATATTGGTTTGAAAGTTTCAAATTAATGTTTGAAGGAAATAGCAAGACGATAGAAAGAAAGAGAAGTGATTGAGAAAGACAGAGAAGCCAAATATCAAACCACATGCTGGAAGATATAATGTCATTTGCTTTTCCAGAACGCTAGAAAAATATTTGTTTAAAAAAATGGCTAGTTTTCATTTTTGACAATAGACTGTGTGGCCAATTTGGCCTATTTCCATCATAACAAAATCACTGAAAACGTGAGGCCATAAATGAAATCATGTAACACGATAAATGTTGGAAATAATAATTAAATTGAAGGAGTGTCGTCCAATCTTATTTTCATCACTATTATAACCATGAAAAGGACTTGAGCAACATGATTACTCGTGGACAAAAAAGCCCACCCAACTTTCCAGTTCCATTCAATTCTGGCTGCGACCATCAATATATGTAATCTTCATGAATTGTCTTGTGATGAACTATCTCAGCTAAGTTTAGCCTTGAAAATGGCATCTCCAAACACTGCCGGAGAGAAATACAGATCTTACCTAAATGAAGATGATATAAAGAACATAAAATGGAGATTTGGTTCTCCTCCCAACTATGATGCGGTGAACAAGCTCTTTGAAGAAGGCAGAACCAAGGTATTATTATTGTACTAAAACCTCCCTCAGGTTTGAGCTAATTACAAAAAAACCATGAGAATTTTTAAAATTGCCAAAAAAAAAAAAAAAAAAAAAACTTGAGATTTGATTCCGTCTTACCCTCCTCCATAAAAAAAAAATATTTTGAACACCTCCCTGATATTTATAAAAATATTACGATTATCCCTTAAATTTAAGACATGATCAAACCTTACGTTTTTGTATATTTTGAAACATCTCTGGATTTTTTTGTAATTAGTCCAAAACCTCAGGGGTGTTTTTTGTTATTATCCCTAAAAATATATACGAATTCTTTATTTATTTATAGAGATAATTACAAAAACTCCCTGAGATTCAGACTAATTACAAAAAAACCCAATTTTTTAAAATTACAAAAAGGCCCTTGAGTTTTGCTTTATCTTTCATTTTCCTCCTTCATAAGAAATTTTTTATCAAAAAACCCTGATATTTCTAAAAATGTTATGGTTCCACTTCAATTTAAGACAAAATCAAATATGAGGAGACTTTTTCTAATTTTAAAACATGTTTGGGTTATTTTTGTAATTAGGTCAAACCTTCGGAGGTCTTTTGTAATTATCCCTTTATTTATATGTTCTTTAATTTCTTTCTCATCTTCAAAATGGTCTCAATCCAAAAATACCACTAGATATGGCCTGCTGGTTCACTTGAAGAAAAGGTGCAGAATCTTGTGAAGACATGGGAAATGGAGATGTTCAACAAAGTGAACTTTGACGACTACAAAACAATTGATCCTGTTAAGTATAGGTTCAGCCTTAATGGTAACAAATCTAATCTTACTCACCTTTTATATGCTAATTAAGGTTAGCTATTGCACCAACATGCTTATAGAGTGTTTGGGTGAGTTTATAGTTTATTTAAAAGATTTCTACGACTTGTAAATGTTTATAAAACTTATAAAATATTTGATTTATTTTGAAAATAAAGTGTTTAAGTGTCTGGTTAAAATAAAATATTATTAGAGCTTATAAGATTCTAGTAATTAAAATGGTCGAAAATCCAAAGAGGTTCTTAAAAATAAGATATTATTTTGAGTATAAGTTGGGATCCCCCAACTTTTTAGAAAATAACTTTTAAGCCCCTAAAATCTTGTTTGGGTGTTTGGCTAAGCTTATTTAAAAGATGTTATAAACTCCTACATCTTATAAGATGTTTGTAGAGTTCATAAGATGTTGAATCTTATTTTAAGAATAAATTATTGAATTATTTAGATAAAATAAGATGATTTTGCTTTTAAAATATTAGTAATAACAATTTTGTAATTAAAAAAGTCAGTTATTGAAATAAGATTTTATTAAAAAAATTAGAATTCCCCACATTTTTCTAAAAACAGTTTATAAACTAACTCGTAACATTTTATTTTAGAAGATTATAAAATATTTTTTTAAACATTTACCAAATAAATTTAAACAAACCATAAACTTTCAACTATCTTATAATATGTTTTGAAGAGCTTATAAACTCAAACATCCAATTAATTGTGAGCTTATAATAAGATATTTTCTAAAAAAGGTTTACGGAGAGCTTATAAACTACAAATATATTGAAGAGTGAAGACATTTTCAACTGCTTATAAGCTCAACCAAACACTCTCTTATGATTCTTTCAGGACGAAAAGAATTGACACTAGACGAGAAAAGAAAGCTTGGAGGAGGTTACAACTCCTTGTTGCAAACATCCTTACCGGAAAAGTTCAGATGTTTCAACCCATCTGAGGAAACCGACGATTCGTCTCACCGCGCTTTCACAACCGCGTTTCCAAGAGGATTTGCACTGGAAATCCTTCAAGTCTACGCAGGGCCACCGGTGATCGTCTACAAGTTCCGGCACTGGGGTTTCGTGGAGGGTCCTTTCAAAGGGCATTCACCAACTGGTGAGATGGTGGAGTTCTTTGGTGTGGCCATTTATGAGGTACATATATTCCTGAGGGATAATTACAAAAATAATTACTCTTGAGGTTTATCCTAAGGTAAAAACTTAGTGTAAGACGGTCGTATGGTGCGACGGGTGATAATTTTGGTGAAAAAAGTGATACTTTGTCTGAATACAGTAAAATTAAGTGTATTCAGACAAGGTATCATTTTAAAATGAAGTATATTCAGACAAAGTATCACTTTTTTCACTAAAAATATCATTTTTTTACACTAAAAGTGCAATCCGTCGTATCGTGCGACCGTCTTACAAGAATTCTGCTCTTATCCTACGACAACAACAACAAACTAAACCTTAATCCCACTAACTGGGGTCGGCTATACGGATCATATCGCACCATAATTTACGATCATAAGCCATATTTTCATTTATTTCAAGATATAACATATTTTTTTTAATTATCTTTTAAAATTAAAAATAAACTCTTGAGATCTCTTTAACATATGCTATTTCTAAAATAGAAACATATGTGTGGTTCTAAAAGATAACTAGTATTTTTAATAATTATAATTAGACTAACCCGAAGGACTCGTTTGGGTAAATTGATGGAAAAATTATATGAGAAACGATAAGCAAGGGATTGTTGAGGATAGTACTGTTGGGACTATTTTAGTATAATATTAACTTTTATTTTGGGGATATGTATTATGTGTGTCCTTTATCATAAAAAATAATAATGGATTGTACTTGGGATCATTGATTACAAGCGATTTAAACGCAAATGATTAAGTTACCCTTGTTTTTATTTGACCAAAATCGACCAATTTGTTATACTTTTTAAGGGCATATGAGTCATTTCAAAATGCTAGAAAAGATGGTACAAATTAATAACACCTCAGGGGGTATGATCCAGTTTCAATGATTTGGGGATTAATTCCTGGCCAAATCCTTATTCTATGGGCCCAAATCATTTCTCCCAAACACAATGACAAATGATAAGGATTTTTTTCTACCCCAGTCCTGAAGCCCAAACGAGTCCCAAACATAATATTTGTAATTATTTCTGATAAGTAATGTCTTCATACATATCTCGTCCCCATTTTCCATTTTGTTGGGAAAAATTGGAGGATCTCATTTGGCAATGATTTTTGTGGAAGCTGGATGAGCATTCAAAGATTGTGAAGGTTGAGTTCTTTTATGATCGTGGAGAGCTTCTAGGAGGTCTTGTGAAAGGGGCTAACTCTGATGACATTTCTTCAAGCTGCCCTTTCTTGAACAACACTTGATAGATTTAATCATGGATATTGTGTGTATATTGTATGCTATGAATGTTCTTCAGATTCAATAATTTCAGCTACATGATGATATCATAAGTTAATCAATAAATGTAGCATATTCAAACATTAACTTACATTTTCTATTTTTTTGAGTACATAATCTGGGAAGAGAGGAGTAATTGGAATCGAATACAGATATCTGGTCTGGAATATAGAAATTTAACCATTCGATATTATTCAATTTCTAAAATCATTTTCTATCTAACTAAAAATGGAGATGATTTTTTTTTTTTTTTGACATAACAGGTGGAGAGGATTATCGTTAAGTAAAGAGGCTATATTGTGTCAATACAAAAGGAATGATTTAATATGTTTCAAATTTAATTTCGACTTTCAAATGAGTTTTCCAGACAGTAAATGGATCAGCGTACACTTAGAAGTTAGAATTGATGTTGAAAATTGATATGGGGGCCCATCTACTTATTAAATGGGCCGGATCCGAGTTCAAATGGTCTTGTCCCCTAAATCAGTTACCGCAAGTCTTTGGTGATATTGGGTCATCAAGCAGTTTGTCACTGAGATTCTTCGGCTTTAATACTTGGGAAAAGGACATAAATACCCCATTTTCCATACTCAATCCCCGTACAACGTCCATTTTCCGCCGATTTTGGACAAAAATACCATTTTCCGCTGAATTTTGACAAAAATACCCATTTTCCGCCTGATTTTTTTGCGTTGGTTTCTTTTTGTTTTCTTTGTTGTTTCAAACATGTTTGTTGTTTTTTGTTGTTTCATTTGTTTTTCATTTATGTTTTTTATATGTTTCACTTAGCCAACTTTTCAGTGAATTCTACGATTGCATAGAGAAAATCTCGATTGTGGTATGCCACAATAGACAATGGGGAAAACATAGAGAGTATACCAACTTTGAAATAACAAGAAATCGATTCCAATGGATCCGCACATTCAAGACCCTAAACGAAATCTTGGAACAACAAATTCAATTCAGAAAATTTGAGCTTACTTGTCCATCATCGGCCACGAGAAATGGACACGACTCCACCTGTCGGACCAAAAAATACTTTGTATTGACTTCCAACATCGTAGAATTATTGAATGCATCAATCTGTAGCGGGGAAAGACTTAATAGTAACAACTTTGCAGAAAGACGTGAGATCTTTAGTTCAAGATTAGACATGCATACATCGAAATGAAGCAAAGATCAACATTTACAAGGATGACAAAAAAAAAAAATGTTGAAAGATATATGGGGAAAAACTACACTATTTCTCTAAATTTAAAAGCAATTTACTAGAAACTTTTATCACATGATCCCCCTGTTTCAAAATTGTTTCTTACATGTTTCATTTATGTTTCTT
This sequence comes from Rehmannia glutinosa, assembly GCA_016081115.2. Classification (NCBI taxonomy): domain Eukaryota; kingdom Viridiplantae; phylum Streptophyta; class Magnoliopsida; order Lamiales; family Orobanchaceae; genus Rehmannia; species Rehmannia glutinosa. The sequence continues at coordinate 42,606 of JABTTQ020001353.1, forward strand.
ATATGTTTCAACCGATTATATCATCATTAAGATTTACATAACAATAATTCTCTAAAATCATTATGAAGTGGAGGTAGAAACTCAATGTCGTTGTCATCGTCATCACCATTTTGCACTTCAACTTAGCATGATTGTGAAGATGATCGAGCTTTTGCTTGTTCATTCTCTATCTCAAATGCTTCGACGTCCATAACCTTCCCACCAATAATAACAAGCAACAAAAAATCTCACATTCACTACAAAAAGAAATAAAAAAGATACACAACACAATCGGATACATAACACAACAAATCAAAAACAATAAAAAAGAACAAGTAAATGGAGATACGAAACATAAAAGAAACAACTTCAAACAACATCGAAACAAACGAAAAACTTCAAATCACAAAATAATAAAAAAAACACGAGAAAATTGGGTTTAACATCGAAGTCTTCGCTCGACATTTCATCAAACAATTCAGAGCCTCACCCCGTCGAATGAAAACTCGAAATCAACCACAAAATCTTCACCCCAATCCTCATTATCCCGCTCGAAATATTCATCATCTTCTTCGACGGTGAGTCCCCGGCGGTGACGTGGTGCGGCGAAGACATGGTGTGCGCGAAGACATGGTGCTTTCCGAAATCAAAATCTAAATTGTGGGAAGGTAAAAATAAAAATTAAATGAGAAAACCCAAAAATTCATCATAAGCCATCAAATGAGAAAAATGGTATTCAATTAATTATGCAAAGAAATTAAAGAAGAAGCAATTAATTTAAATGGCAAACATATATATGATCATCATATCCTCCCCAAATGTGCAAATGCTTACACACACAAGACACATCTTGAATTATATGCTTACATACCTATACATATAGATGTCGCAGGATAAGGCGACCCTTATGGAAATGAACAAACCCTTAAGAAATTAGCAAGTTTCAACAAAATCCACCGAGTTACGGCGGTGCGGTTTTGCAGAGGCCACGGTGTGGAGCTCGAGAACCTTGGATCCGATCCATTGAATGAGTTGTGAGGATCCAACGGCCGATAAACACCTTGCCGACGCCGTTGAAATCTAAGGTGAACTCCGTCATGCTTGTAAAAAAATCGTGGAAACATAGGAAACTGGAGGAAGGTAAAAAACCCGATAAGAAAAGTAAAGGGTGGGTATATTTGGGAAGTTTAGGACGGATGGGGTAGATTAGTGATAGGGTGGTATTTTTGTCTTTTTTTTTTCAAAAATCGGGGTATTTTGTGGTATTTACTCTTAATACTTTATAACTATGGTAAGAAAAATCTCCAAATATTTGTCCAAAAAAAAAAACCCTCCAAATATTAGAAAATAACTTGAATGTAGTATAGGTTAAATACAATTTTATACATATGACTATAAGGGGTTAACAATAATAGTCGTGCAAAAATCATAATTTGCAAGAAAAAAAAGTCTAGTAACTTCTAAAAAACTCTCTATTTAAGTCCTTTGTTCACCAGAATTTCCATGTTTCTGGCTGAACCTGGTGATATAGAGACCAATTTTGATTATTTGGACATTCTCCAAATGAGAGTTTCAATGTTGATTGTGATAAGAATTTAGGAAAGAAAAACCCTTGGAAGACATCCACATGAGCAAAATATGATTATCATCATATGATTTAGTCGGAAATATGGACATGTGGGTTTCTCCGATATATTTTCCAACTTCCTGCAACCATCTAACCAAAATTGAGTTTTTTGAAAGTTACATTACTCTTTACAAATTGTGATTTATTCAGGATTATTATTGCCATACCCCTATAGTTATGGGACCAGAATGCAGTTTAGCATAAAGTATTTTTTTTTAAATTTGGTATGTATCATTCATAAATAATTATGTGACAAGATCTCCTGTTTTAATGTAAAGAAACGATTTAATCCCGAATTTAATTTATATGTTAATATAAAATTATATTACTAAGTTAATGTTTTTATTTTACAATACATGTATAAAATCTTAATAATTTATACGATTCATATTGACGATATCACACAGAAGAACAATAATAATTTGTATTTTGTATCGAAATATTCCCAAATTAATTATGTAAGCGATATTTACTGCATTTCTTCCAAATTAACTCGAATTACGAAATATTAAAAACTGTCGAATTTTGAAAATTAAAAAATTTGTTACTATGTTTATAGCTGATATTGATCCTATTAGAATATAATTTTAAAAATTAAGCTGCCAAAACAAATCCAACACGATAATATTACAGAGTACAAGACAACAAACACGCTTTGGAACGACCGTTTTTATAGTTACTTTAATTGTAGGCAAATGTCCTCTTTGGATGCCTAGTTCCAGTATGCGAAAATTTAAGTTCTAAAATTATAAAGTTTTAAATTTGAATTTCATAGGTATATGATATTTTGGGAGGTCTATTTTTATAGTAGTTATTAGTTGATCGATCATACATTGTTATTACTCAAATGTTTAGTGTATGTTTGGGAGGAGTATGTAAAAGTCCATTTAGAAAATTGAATTCTTAATAAGTGTCTTTTCAAAAAGTCTCAAATTCCAATTTCTCTATAATAGACTTTTTGGAGAGTGATTTATCCAAAAGTTCATTTTAAATTAATCACAAAACAATTATTAATATGAAATGTGTACTTTTAGATATAAAATTCCATAAGGTTATGTTTATAACAACCACGAGTTTTGTTGTGATTTAAAAAGAATGGATTTCTTGATAATTAATTTGGGAATATTAATTTTACAATATAATAACATTTCAAAAATTCCATCGATTAAGAAAAACAAAAGATTCACTATTGATATTCTGCCAACTCTTAACTTTTCAATTTTAGTAAGGGATAATTACAAAAATACCCCCAAAGTTTGGGCTAATTACAAAAAATCGGAGATGTTTCAAATTACAAAAAGTCCCATCAAGTTTGAATTTGTTTTTAATTTCAGGGGGTAAATTTCATATTTCTACAAATGTAAGGAGGGCTTTTGAAATATTTTTTGCTTATGACGGGAAAACGTAAGCGGAATCAAACCTTAAGATTTTTTTTTGTAATTTTCAAAACTTTTGGGTTTTTCTGTGTAATTAGCCTAAACCTCACCTTTTAGTAATCCAAATTCTAACATAGTTATAGCAGTCAAACACTTTAAAATTAATATTTTTCTATTCAACATAATTCTAAGCTAAATAGTAAATTAAATTGGTCGGTTTTTTTTTAGAAATTAAACAAAACCAAGATGTTTTTTAGCTATCTTTTTCAAACACATCTTTTTAGCCATTTTGGAAGGTGTGAAAACCAAATGTGCCTTTGAGCCAATTTAATCGCACAAAACACACATCCCGACTCGAATTCGATTCAAAGATCCATTCTATCACGTATTATAACTCGATTATTTGTTTTTCCAAAAACTTTGAATTCACATAAATTTTTCGTTTTAAAATCATTTTGCATGTATAATATATCAAATTAATCCTCTTTTCGATATCTATAATTCAACACACATATTGTATATTTAAAAATAAAAATACAGGTTCGATTTTTTAAAAAAATTGAAAAAAAAAGAGTAAGAAGATACATAGAGATAAGTGAAAGAGAGAAAAACCCAAATATCAAACAAACATGCTAGAAGGGTATGAATGTTATTTTACACCCCAAAATGGCTAAAAAAAGATGTGTCTACAAAACATGACTATTTTTAATTTTTACATTTTCTAAATGGCTATTTTGTACCATTACCACTAGTAATAAATTCCACTTCATTGGAAAACCATGAGAATTGAGAAATGTAGTTTGTTCAATGCAGTTACATCATGCACTCTGAATTTCTTACAAGGCCTTAACCTGTGATTAATTTTGGCCTACAATTTCATATATGCAACCATATATTTTCTTTCTTATTTTTCTATCAGCAAACATGTCTGAAACCTCTGAATCAGAAATCCAATCAGTCAGATTAGTTCATTCAGTATCTGGATCAGGCAGGCTCCTCCCTTCTGCTAGCCATTGGAACTCGATCGAGCTCGATTTTATTAATCTTCTCCCTCAAACAACCTCTGATCGATTCGATTCTCTTCCTTCTCGGTTCTCAAAATCTGTTGATTTTAATCTATCCATAGGGGACAAAAGTTACTTCAAACGTTGCGTTTACGCGTCGATTTTTGTAGTTCTTTTTGTTCCTGTGTTGTTTCTGCTCTTGCATTTTTTGGCACACAAGAAACAAGGTGGTGGAGCTTCCAAGGATCTCACACTTGCTTTGAATCAAGCTCTTCTCTTCTTTGATGCACAAAAGTGTACTATTCTTTAAACTTACTCCAGTTCTTGAATTTTTGTTAGGGATAATTACAAAAAAGCCCCTCAGGTTCGGGTTAGTTACAAAAAAATCCAGAAATTTTTAGAAATTACAACAAAACCTGTTAGGTTGGACCCGTCTTACATTTTCCCTCTTTATATGCAAAAAGCAATTTCAAAAGCTTCCCTTGCGTTTATCAAAATGTTACAGTTATAACATAATTCAACCTCAAGGGATTTTTGTAATTTTCAAGAAGCTTTTGGTTTGTTTGTAATTAGCCCAAACTTTAGGGGGCCTTTTGCAATTATCCCTTTTTTATATAGAAAATTGCAAAAATTACTTTGAAATTTGAACTAATTACAGAAAAACTCTAATAATCTTTCAGAATTACAAATACACCCTTGAAGTTTGCATTTGTTACAAATATCACCCAATTGATGGTGCAATTTGTAAAATAGAAAAAATTATCAAGGGGTATATGTAATTTTGAAAGATAACTAAGGTTATTTGTAATTACACTTTTTCGAAACTAACCCATTTTCTAACAAGATTAGTCTATGAATGTATTTTCTTGAGGTACACTCTGGCTTTGTAATTAGACTCTTCTCTTCTTTGATGTACAAAAGTGTACTATTTTGTAAATTCAATATCAAGTTCTTGAAAATTTTATGGTTAATTACAAAATATACCCTTGAGGTACCTAATTACAAATTATCTTTTCAAAATTAGAAATACCTCCTTAAATTATTACAAATACCCCCTTGAGGTTTGCATTTTATTAACTAACGTCTCCAACTGATGGTTCAATTTGTAAAATTGTAATAAATATTAAGGATAATTACAAAAACACCCCTGAGGTTCGGCTAGTTACAAAAAAATCCAGTAGAAAAAGCTTTTAGGTTTGACCCGTCTTACATTTTCCCCTTCATATGCAAAAAAATTTCAAAAGCTCCCCTTGCGTTTATCAAAATGTTACAGATAACCCCCTTAAGTAATTTTCAAGAACTTCTCGATTTTTTGTAATTAGCCCAAACTTTAAGGGTTTTTTGTAATTATCCCTAAATATTAAGGGGTATATCTAATTTTGAAAAATAACTTGGTTTTTTTGTAATTAGATAAACTTCAAGGGTCTTTTTGTAATTAACCCCTTTTCTAATGTACTTTCTTGTGGCAGCTGGTCGTCTTCCAGGGACCAATCCGATAAAATTTCGTGGAAATTCTGGTTTGAATGATGGGAAAGAAGGGAATACTAATGCAGATCTTGTGGGAGGGTTTTATGATTCAGGGAAAAATATAAAGTTCAGCTTTTCTACAGCTTATACGGTTACACTTTTAAGTTGGACAGTGGTTGAATATAAGCAAAAATATGCTGATATTGGAGAGCTTGATCATATTAAGGACATAATCAAGTGGGGAAGTGATTACTTGCTCAAACTTTTCATTCCTCCAAATTCAAATTCAGATTCAGCCATTTTATATTCTCAGGTGAGCTTTTATAAGATTTATGGTGACAGTTTTTTTTGCGTATATTGGGACAATTATAGATAGTACCTTGACGTTTAGTCTAATTGCTAAAAAAATCAGTTATTTTTCAAAATTACAAATACCATTTACAAATGGTACCTTATTGAGTGGTAATTTGTAAAACAAATACAACTTCAACATGGCATTTGTAATACTTTTGGGGAGTATTTGCAATTTTAAAAGATAACTTGATATTTTGCAAGTCCCGTGACTTGGACATTCACCTTTAAATTTTAGTCCAATATTTTATAAAAATTTGGACATTTAGTCATATTTTGATAGAAATTGTGTAATTTTATCAAAAATTGCTGACTATGAGCGGCCAAGTGCAAACAAGTCAAAAAAATCGGGGAGTTCAATGATTTGGGGCAAAAAATTCCACCAATAACATTAAAATCTCCAAATTTTGTCTATCAATTTTATGGTGATTTGAGTGTCAATTTAGATCACCAAAATTACTAAATTTCTTAGACACATTAGCACTAATTAGCAATTACGATAAAATTACACAATTCCGGTCAGAATCGGGCCAAATGTCCAAAATTTTGAAAGATACTGGACCAAAATTTAAAGGTGACCACTACCTGTAGCACTAAATCTCCAAGTAGTCCAAGTTAGAGAACCGAAAAAACTACCCTGCATATATTTGACAAATGTCCCATTTTGTTTCTTGATACTTAAGGTAGGTGGAAATGGTACAAATCAAGAAAATGACATCAACTGTTGGCAAAGACCAGAAGACATGAACTATCCCAGGCCTGTTTCTATATGTAATGAAAATGCTGAAGATTTAGCAGGAGAAATAATTGCTGGAATGTCTGCTGCTTCTTTAGTTTTCTCAGGAGACAAAATTTATTCAAAAAAACTAGTCGAAGCAGCGGAAAAATTGTTCGGTTTAGTAACTAGGCATGATTTTTCTCACAAGCCAGGAATGTACACTAAAAATGATGCTTGTGGAGGCCAAGCTAGAGGTTTTACGACTCGTCTAGTTATATCGACGAACTGGTTTGGGCCGAACTTGGTTATTTTTCGCGACAGGGAACACGATGTATCTCAAGTATGCGACCGATAATTTTGTTGCTGCAGAGGAAAAGTTTTTTTTTTTAAGGTGGACTGGTTTTCCTAAAACCAGATGCTGGTGGACCACTCCAGTATGCTGCAACTGCATCATTTCTCAGCAAATTATACAGTGACTATCTCCAACTTTTAAAAAGAACAATTGGTAGTTGCAGTATTGATGTATTCTCTGTTGAAATGTTGCAAGATTTCGCAATGTCACAGGTACACAAAGATAGGCAAGATTAATGATTTCTTGTTTGATAAACTGCAAAACACTTTCATCTGTTAATGATACTTAAAAAAGGTAAATTACAAAAACTACCACGTCATTTTGTCTAAATACAAAAAAATCTAGTTCTCTTTCAAAATTACAAATACCCCTTGAGATTTAATTTTTTACAAATACCTCCTCGATAGATGCAATTTGTAAAATAAAATAAGGGATAATTACAAAAACACCCCTTAGGTTTGAGCTAATTACCTAAATTATAAAAAAAACCATCAGGTTTGTTTCTGAAATTTAATAAATTT